>CAWVNZ010000355.1:0-171980 GCA_963930735.1 Dioctria linearis | reverse complement strand
CAAATCCGCCAGGGATTGCCTTTTCTATAGTAAATTATTCAAAAAATAATTTTTTACTGTCGCAAATTTTAATTACGCCAGGGATTGCCTTTTCTATAGTAAATTTTGCAAAAAATAATTTTTTACTGTCGCAAATTTTAAATACGCCAGGGATTGCCTTTTCTACAGTAAATTATTCAAAAATAATTTTATACTGTCGCAAATTTTAATTACGCCAGGGATTGCCTTTTCTATAGTAAATTATTCAAAAAATAATTTTCTACTGTTGCAAATTTTAATTACGCCAAGGATTGCCTTTTCTATAGTAAATTATTCAAAAAATAATTTTCTACTGTCGCAAATTGTAATTGCGCCAGGGATTGCCTTTTCTATAGTAAATTATTCAAAAAATAATTTTTTACTGTCGCAAATTTTAATTACGCCAGGGATTGCCTTTTCTACAGTAAATTTTTCAAAATATTAATTTTTTACTGTCGCAAATTTTAAATACGCCAGGGATTGCCTTTTCTATAGTAAATTATTCAAAAAATAATTTTTTACTGTCGCAAATTTTAATTACGCCAGGGATTGCCTTTTCTATAGTAAACTATTCAAAAAATAATTTTCTACTGTCGCAAATTTTAATTACGCCAAGGATTGCCTTTTCTATAGTAAATTATTCAAAAAATAATTTTCTACTGTCGCAAATTGTAATTGCGCCAGGATTGCCTTTTCTATAGTAAATTATTCAAAAAATAATTTTTTACTGTCGCAAATTTTAATTACGCCAGGGATTGCCTTTTCTACAGTAAATTTTTCAAAATATTAATTTTTTACTGTCGCAAATTTTAAATACGCCAGGGATTGCCTTTTCTATAGTAAATTATTCAAAAAATAATTTTTTACTGTCGCAAATTTTAATTACGCCAGGGATTGCCTTTTCTATAGTATATTATTCAAAAAATAATTTTCAACTGTCGCAAATTTTAATTACGCCAGAGATTGCCTTTTCTATAGTAAATTATTCAAAAAATAATTTTCAACTGTCGGAAATTTTAATTACGCCAGGGATTGCCTTTTCTATAGTAAATTATTCAAAAATAATTTTATACTGTCGCAAATTTTAATTACGCCAGGGATTGCCTTTTCTATAGTAAATTATTCAAAAAATTATTTTATACTGTCGCAAATTTTAAGTGCGCCAGGGATTGCCTTTTCTATAGTAAATTATTCAAAAAATAATTTTTTACTGTCGCAAATTTTAATTACGCCAGGGATTGCCTTTTCTATAGTAAATTATTCAAAAAATAATTTCTTACTGTCGCAAATTTTAAATAGGCCAGGGATTGCCGTTTCTATAGTAAATTATTCAAAAAATAATTTTATACTGTCACAAATTGTAATTGCGCCAGGGATTGCCTTTTCTATAGTAAATTATTCAAAAAATAATTTTCAACTGTCGCAAATTTTAATGGCGTCAGGGATTGCCTTTTCTATAGTAAATTATTCAAAAAATAATTTTATACTGTCGCAAATTTTAATTACGCCAGGGATTGCCTTTTCTATAGTAAATTTTGCAAAAAATAATTTTTTACTGTCGCAAATTTTAATTGCGCCAGGGATTGCCTTTTTTATAGTAAATTATTCAAAAAATAATTTTTTACTGTCGCAAATTTTAATTGCGCCAGGGATTGCCTTTTCTATAGTAAATTATTCAAAAAATAATTTTTTACTGTCGCAAATTTTAATTGCGCCAGGGATTGCCTTTCCTATAGTAAATTATTCAAAAAATAATTTTTTACTGTCGCAAATTTCAAATCCGCCAGGGATTGCCTTTTCTATAGTAAATTATTCAAAAAATAATTTTTTACTGTCGCAAATTTTAATTACGCCAGGGATTGCCTTTTCTATAGTAAATTTTGCAAAAAATAATTTTTTACTGTCGCAAATTTTAAATACGCCAGGGATTGCCTTTTCTACAGTAAATTATTCAAAAAATAATTTTATACTGTCGCAAATTTTAATTACGCCAGGGATTGCCTTTTCTATAGTAAATTTTGCAAAAAATAATTTTTTACTGTCGCAAATTTTAATTGCGCCAGGGATTGCCTTTTCTATAGTAAATTATTCAAGAAATAATTTTATACTGTCGCAAATTTTAATTACGCCAGGGATTGCCTTTTCTATAGTAAATTATTCAAAAAATAATTTTCTACTGTCGCAAAATTCAATTACGCCAGGGATTGCCTTTTCTATAGTAAATTATTCAAAAAATAATTTTCTACAGTCGCAAATTTTAATTACGCCAGGGATTGCCTTTTCTATAGTAAATTTTTCAAAAAATAATTTTTTACTGTCGTAAATTTTAACTACGCCAGGGATTGCCTTTTCTATAGTAAATTATTCAAAAAATAATTTTATATTGTCGCAAATTTTAATTACGCCAGGGATTGCCTTTTCTATAGTAAATTATTCAAAAAATAATTTTTAACTGTCGCAAATTTTAATTACGCCAGGGATTGCCTTTTCTATAGTAAATTATTCAAAAAATAATTTTTTACTGTCGCAAATTTTAAATACGCCAGGGATTGCCTTTTCTATAGTAAACTATTCAAAAAATAATTTCTACTGTCGCGAATTTTAATTACGCCAAGGATTGCCTTTTCTATAGTAAATTATTCAAAAAATAATTTTCTACTGTCGCAAATTGTAATTGCGCCAGGGATTGCCTTTTCTATAGTAAATTATTCAAAAAATAATTTTTTACTGTCGCAAATTTTAATTACGCCAGGGATTGCCTTTTCTACAGTAAATTTTTCAAAATATTAATTTTTTACTGTCGCAAATTTTAAATACGCCAGGGATTGCCTTTTCTATAGTAAATTATTCAAAAAATAATTTTTTACTGTCGCAAATTTTAATTACGCCAGGGATTGCCTTTTCTATAGTATATTATTCAAAAAATAATTTTCAACTGTCGCAAATTTTAATTACGCCAGAGATTGCCTTTTCTATAGTAAATTATTCAAAAAATAATTTTTTACTGTCGCAAATTTTAATTACGCCAGGGATTGCCTTTTCTATAGTAAATTATTCAAAAATAATTTTCAACTGTCGCAAATTTTAATTACGCCAGGGATTGCCTTTTCTATAGTAAATTATTCAAAAAATAATTTTTTACTGTCGCAAATTTTAATTACGCGAGGGATTGCCTTTTCTATAGTAAATTTTGCAAAAAATAATTATTTACTGTCGCAAATTTTAAATACGCCAGGGATTGCCTTTTCTATAGTAAATTATTCAAAAAATAATTTTATACTGTCGCAAATTTTAATTACGCCAGGGATTGCCTTTTCTATAGTAAATTTTGCAAAAAATAATTTTTTACTGTCGCAAATTTTAATTGCGCCAGGGATTGCCTTTTCTATAGTAAATTATTCAAAAAATAATTTTTTACTGTCGCAAATTTTAATTGCGCCAGGGATTGCCTTTTCTATAGTAAATTATTCAAAAAATAATTTTTTACTGTCGCAAATTTTAATTGCGCCAGGGATTGCCTTTTCTATAGTAAATTATTCAAAAAATAATTTTTTACTCTCGCAAATTTCAAATCCGCCAGGGATTGCCTTTTCTACAGTAAATTTTGCAAAAAATAATTTTTTACTGTTGCAAATTTTAACTGCGCCAGGGATTGCCTTTTCTATAGTAAATTATTCAAAAAATAATTTTATACTGTCGCAAATTTTAATTA
This sequence comes from Dioctria linearis, assembly GCA_963930735.1. Lineage (NCBI taxonomy): Eukaryota > Metazoa > Arthropoda > Insecta > Diptera > Asilidae > Dioctria > Dioctria linearis. Next base: position 168,250 of record CAWVNZ010000355.1, on the reverse strand, counting down.
CGCCAGGGATTGCCTTTTCTATAGTAAATTATTCAAAAAATAATTTTTTACTGTCGCAAATTTTAAATACGCCATGGATTGCCTTTTCTATAGTAAATTATTCAAAAAATAATTTTTTACTGTCGCAAATTTTAAATATCCCAGGGATTGCGTTTTCTATAGTAAATTTTTCAAAAAATAATTTTCTACTGTCGCAAATTTTAATTACGCCAGGGATTGCCTTTTCCATAGTAAATTATTCAAAAAATAATTTTCTACTGTCGCAAATTTTAATTGCGCCAGGGATTGCCTTTCTATAGTAAATTATTCAAAAAATAATTTTCAACTGTCGCAAATTTTAAGTGCGCCAGGGATTGCCTTTTCTATAGTAAATTATTCAAAAAATAATTTTTTACTGTCGCAAATTTTAATTGCGCCAGGGATTGCCTTTTCTATAGTAAATTATTCAAAAAATAATTTTCTACTGTCGCAAATTTTAAATATCCCAGGGATTGCCTTTTCTATAGTAAATTTCTCACAAATTAATTTCTTACTTTCGCAAATTTTAATTACGCCAGGTATTGCCTTTTTTATAGTAAATTATTCAAAAAATAATTTTTTACTGTCGCAAATTTTAATTGCGCCAGGGATTGCCTTTTCTATAGTAAATTATTCAAAAAATAATTTTCTACTGTCGCAAATTTTAAATATCCCAGGGATTGCCTTTTCTATAGTAAATTTCTCACAAATTAATTTCTTACTGTCGAAAATTTTAATTACGCCAGGGATTGCCTTTTCTATAGTAAATTATTCAAAAAATAATTTTTTACTGTCGCAAATTTTAATTGCGCCAGGGATTGCCTTTTCTATAGTAAATTATTCAAAAAATAATTTTCTACTGTCGCAAATTTTAATTACGCCAGGGATTGCCTTTTCTATAGTAAATTATTCAAAAAATAATTTTTTACTGTCGCACATTTTAATTGCGCCAGGGATTGCCTTTTCTATAGTAAATTATTAAAAAAATAATTTTTTACTATCGCAAGTTTTAATTGAGCCAGCGATTGCCTTTTCTATAGTAAATTATTCAAAAAATAATTTTCTACTGTCGCAAATTTAATTGCGCCAGGGTTTGCCTTTTCTATAGTAAATTATTCAAAAAATAATTTTTTACTGTCGCAAATTTTAATTGCGCCAGGGATTGCCTTTTCTATAGTAAATTATTCAAAAAATAATTTTATACTGTCGCAAATTTTAATTTCGCCAGGGATTGCCTTTTCTATAGTAAATTATTCAAAAAATAATTTCAACTGTCGCCAATTTTAATTACGCCAGGGATTGCCTTTTCTATAGTAAATTATTCAAAATTAATTTTTTACTGTCGCAAATTGTAATTGCGCCAGGGATTGCCTTTTCTATAGTAAATTATTCAAAAAATAATTTCTTACTGTCGCAAATTTTAAATACGCCAGGGATTGCCTTTTCTATAGTAAATTATTCAAAAAATAATTTCTTACTGTCGCAAATTTTAAATATCCCAGGGATTGCCTTTTCTATAGTAAATTATTCAAAAAATAATTTTTACTGTCGCAAATTTAAATATCCCAGGGATTGCCTTTTCTAGAGTAAATTATTCAAAAAATAATTTTTTACTATCGCAAGTTTTAATTGCGCCAGGATTGCCTTTTCTGTAGTAAATTATTCAAAAAATAATTTTCTACTGTCGCAAATTTTAAATATCCCAGGGATTGCCTTTTCTATAGTAAATTATTCAAAAAATAATTTTTTACTGTCGCGAATTTTAAATACGCCAGGGATTGCCTTTTCTATAGTAAATTATTCAAAAAATAATTTTCTACTGTCGCAAATTTTAAATACGCCAGGGATTGCCTTTTCTATAGTAAATTATTCAAAAAATAATTTTCTACTGTCGCAAATTGTAATTGCGCCAGGGATTGCCTTTTCTATAGAAAATTATTCAAAAAATAATTTTTTACTGTCGCAAATTTTAATTACTCCAGGGATTGCCTTTTCTACAGTAAATTTTTCAAAAAATAATTTTATACTGTCGCAAATTTCAAATCCGCCAGGGATTGCCTTTTCTGTAGTAAATTTCGCAAAAAATAATTTTTTACTGTCGCAAATTTTAAATACGCCAGTGATTGCCTTTTCTATAGTAAATTATTCAAAAAATAATTTTCAACTGTCGCAAATTTTAATTGCGTCAGGGATTGCCTTTTCTATAGTAAATTATTCAAAAAATAATTTATACTGTCGCAAATTTTAATTACGCCAGGCATTGCCTTTTCTATAGTAAATTATTCAAAAAATAATTTTCAACTGTCGCAAATTTTAATTACGCAAGGGATTGCCTTTTCTATAGTAAATTATTCAAAATTAATTTTTTACTGTCGCAAATTGTAATTGCGCCAGGGATTGCCTTTTCTATAGTAAATTATTCAAAAAATAATTTCTTACTGTCGCAAATTTTAAATAGGCCAGGGATTGCCGTTTCTATAGTAAATTATTCAAAAAATAATTTTATACTGTCGCAAATTGTAATTGCGCCAGGGATTGCCTTTTCTATAGTAAATTATTCAAAAAATAATTTTCAACTGTCGCAAATTTTAATGGCGTCAGGGATTGCCTTTTCTATAGTAAATTATTCAAAAAATAATTTTATACTGTCGCAAATTTTAATTACGCCAGGGATTGCCTTTTCTATAGTAAATTTTGCAAAAAATAATTTTTTACTGTCGCAAATTTTAATTGCGCCAGGGATTGCCTTTTTTATAGTAAATTATTCAAAAAATAATTTTTTACTGTCGCAATTTTTAATTGCGCCAGGGATTGCCTTTTCTATAGTAAATTATTCAAAAAATAATTTTTTACTGTCGCAAATTTTAATTGCGCCAGGGATTGCCTTTCTATAGTAAATTATTCAAAAAATAATTTTTTACTGTCGCAAATTTCAAATCCGCCAGGGATTGCCTTTTCTATAGTAAATTATTCAAAAAATAATTTTTTACTGTCGCAAATTTTAATTACGCCAGGGATTGCCTTTTCTATAGTAAATTTTGCAAAAAATAATGTTTTACTGTCGCAAATTTTAATTGCGCCAGGGATTGCCTTTTCTATAGTAAATTATTCAAAAAATAATTTTCAACTGTCGCAAATTTTAAATATCCCAGGGATTGCCTTTTCTACAGTAAATTAATCAAAAAATAATTTTTTACTGTCGCAAATTTTAAGTGCGCCAGGGATTGCCTTTTCTACAGTAAATTTTTCAAAATATTAATTTTTTACTGTCGCAAATTTTAATTACGCCATGCCTTTTCTATAGTAAATTATTCAAAAAATAATTTTATACTGTCGCAAATTTTTATTACGCCAGGGATTGCCTTTTCTATAGTAAATTATTCAAAAAATAATTTTTTACTGTCGCAAATTTTAATTACGCCAGGGATTGCCTTTTCTATAGTAAATTATTCAAAATATAATTTTTTACTGTTCCAAATTTTAAATATCCCAGGGATTGCCTTTTCTATAGTAAATTATTCAAAAAATAATTTTTTACTGTCGCAAATTTTAAATATCCCAGGGATTGCCTTTTCTATAGTAAATTTCTCACAAATTAATTTTTTACTGTCGCAAATTTTAAATACGCCAGGGATTGCCTTTTCTATAGTAAATTATTCAAAAAATAATTTTTTACTGTCGCAAATTTTAATTACGCCAGGGATTGCCTTTTCTATAGTAAATTATTCAAAAAATAATTTTATACTGTCGCAAATTTTTAGTGCGCCAGGGATTGCCTTTTCTATAGTAAATTATTCAAAAAATAATTTTTTACTATCGCAAGTTTTAATTGCGCCAGGGATTGCCTTTTCTATAGTAAATTATTCAAAAAATAATTTTCTACTGTCGCAAATTTTAATTGCGCCAGGGTTTGCCTTTTCTATAGTAAATTATTCAAAAAATAATTTTTTACTGTCGCAAATTTTAATTGCGCCACGGATTGCCTCTTCTATAGTAAATTATTCAAAAAATAATTTTATACTGTCGCAAATTTTAATTACGCCAGGGATTGCCTTTTCTATAGTAAATTATTCAAAAAATAATTTTCAACTGTCGCAAATTTTAATTACGCCAGGGATTGCCTTTTCTATAGTAAATTATTCAAAATTAATTTTTTACTGTCGCAAATTGTAATTGCGCCAGAGATTGCCTTTTCTATAGTAAATTATTCAAAAAATAATTTCTTACTGTCGCAAATTTTAAATACGCCAGGGATTGCCTTTTCTATAGTAAATTATTCAAAAAATAATTTTATACTGTCGCAAATTTTAAGTGCGCCAGGGATTGCCTTTTCTATAGTAAATTATTCAAAAAATAATTTCTTACTGTCGCAAATTTTAAATATCCCAGGGATTGCCTTTTCTATAGTAAATTATTCAAAAAATAATTTTTTACTGTCGCAAATTTTAAATATCCCAGGGATTGCCTTTTCTATAGTAAATTATTCAAAAAATAATTTTTTACTATCGCAAGTTTTAATTGCGCCAGGTATTGCCTTTTCTGTAGTAAATTATTCAAAAAATAATTTTCTACTGTCGCAAATTTTAAATATCCCAGGGATTGCCTTTTCTATAGTAAATTATTCAAAAAATAATTTTTTACTGTCGCAAATTTTAATTACGCCAGGGATTGCCTTTTCTATAGTAAATTATTCAAAAAATAATTTTCTACTGTCGCAAATTTTAATTACGCCAGGGATTGCCTTTTCTATAGTAAATTATTCAAAAAATAATTTTTTACTGTCGCAAATTTTAATTGCGCCAGGGATTGCCTTTTCTATAGTAAATTATTCAAAAAATAATTTTTTACTGTCGCAAATTTTAATTGCGCCAGGGATTGCCTTTCCTATAGTAAATTATTCAAAAAATAATTTTTTACTGTCGCAAATTTTTAGTGCGCCAGGGATTGCCTTTTCTATAGTAAATTATTCAAAAAATAATTTTTTACTATCGCAAGTTTTAATTGCGCCAGGGATTGCCTTTTCTATAGAAAATTATTCAAAAAATAATTTTTTACTGTCGCAAATTTTAATTACTCCAGGGATTGCCTTTTCTACAGTAAATTTTTCAAAAAATAATTTTATACTGTCGCAAATTTCAAATCCGCCAGGGATTGCCTTTTCTATAGTAAATTTCGCAAAAAATAATTTTTTAATGTCGCAAATTTTAAATGCGCCAGGGATTGCCTTTTCTATAGTAAATTATTCAAAAAATAATTTTCAACTGTCGCAAATTTTAATTGCGTCAGGGATTGCCTTTTCTATAGTAAATTATTCAAAAAATAATTTTATACTGTCGCAAATTTTAATTACGCCAGGCATTGCCTTTTCTATAGTAAATTATTCAAAAAATAATTTTCAACTGTCGCAAATTTTAATTACGCCAGGGATTGCCTTTTCTATAGTAAATTATTCAAAAAATAATTTTTTACTGTCGCAAATTGTAATTGCGCCAGGGATTGCCTTTTCTATAGTAAATTATTCAAAAAATAATTTCTTACTGTCGCAAATTTTAAATAGGCAGGGATTGCCGTTTCTATAGTAAATTATTCAAAAAATAATTGTATACTGTCGCAAATTGTAATTGCGCCAGGGATTGCCTTTTCTATAGTAAATTATTCAAAAAATAATTTTCAACTGTCGCAAATTTTAATGGCGTCAGGGATTGCCTTTTCTATAGTAAAATTATTCAAAAAATAATTTTATACTGTCGCAAATTTTAATTACGCCAGGGATTGCCTTTTCTATAGTAAATTTTGCAAAAATAATTTTTTACTGTCGCAAATTTTAATTGAGCCAGGGATTGCCTTTTTTATAGTAAATTATTCAAAAAATAATTTTTTACTGTCGCAAATTTTAATTGCGCCAGGGATTGCCTTTTCTATAGTAAATTATTCAAAAAATAATTTTTTACTGTCGCAAATTTTAATTGCGCCAGGGATTGCCTTTCCTATAGTAAATTATTCAAAAAATAATTTTTTACTGTCGCAAATTTCAAATCCGCCAGGGATTGCCTTTTCTATAGTAAATTATTCAAAAAATAATTTTCAAATGTCGCAAATTTTAAATATCCCAGGGATTGCCTTTTCTATAGTAAATTATTCAAAAAATTTTTTACTGTCGCAAATTTTAAGTGCGCCAGGGATTGCCTTTTCTACAGTAAATTTTTCAAAATATTTAATTTTTTACTGTCGCAAATTTTAATTACGCCAGGGATTGCCTTTTCTATAGTAAATTATTCAAAAAATAATTTTATACTGTCGCAAATTTTTATTACGCCAGGGATTGCCTTTTCTATAGTAAATTATTCAAAAAATAATTTTTTACTGTCGCAAATTTTAATTACGCCAGGGATTGCCTTTTCTATAGTAAATTATTCAAAATATAATTTTTTACTGTCGCAAATTTTAAATATCCCAGGGATTGCCTTTTCTATAGTAAATTATTCAAAAAATAATTTTTTACTGTCGCAAATTTTAAATATCCCAGGGATTGCCTTTTCTATAGTAAATTTCTCACAAATTAATTTTTTACTGTCGCAAATTTTAAATACGCCAGGGATTGCCTTTTCTATAGTAAATTATTCAAAAAATAATTTTTTACTGTCGCAAATTTTAATTACGCCAGGGATTGCCTTTTCTATAGTAAATTATTCAAAAAATAATTTTATACTGTCGCAAATTTTAAGTGCGCCAGGGATTGCCTTTTCTATAGTAAATTATTCAAAAAATAATTTTTTACTGTCGCAAATTTTAAATACGCCAGGGATTGCCTTTTCTATAGTAAATTATTCAAAAAATAATTTTCAACTGTCGCAAATTTTAATTGCATCAGGGATTGCCTTTTCTATAGTAAATTATTCAAAAAATAATTTTATACTGTCGCAAATTTTAATTACGCCAGGGATTGGCTTTTCTATAGTAAATTATTCAAAAAATAATTTTCAACTGTCGCAAATTTTAATTACGCCAGGGATTGCCTTTTCTATAGTAAATTATTCAAAAAATAATTTTTTACTGTCGCAAATTGTAATTGCGCCAGGGATTGCCTTTTCTATAGTAAATTATTCAAAAAATAAGTTCTTACTGTCGCAAATTTTAAATACGCCAGGGATTGCCTTTTCTATAGTAAATTATTCAAAAAATAATTTTATACTGTCGCAAATTTTAAGTGCGCTAGGGATTGCCTTTTCTATAGTAAATTATTCAAAAAATAATTTTTTACTGTCGCAAATTTTAATTGCGCCAGGGATTGCCTTTTCTATAGTAAATTTTGCAAAAAATAATTTTTTTACTGTCGCAAATTTTAAATACGCCAGGGATTGCCTTTTCTATAGTAAATTATTCAAAAAATAATTTTATACTGTCGCAAATTTTAATTACGCCAGGGATTGCCTTTTCTATAGTAAATTTTGCAAAAAATAATTTTTTACTGTCGCAAATTTTAATTGCGCCAGGGATTGCCTTTTCTACAGTAAATTATTCAAAAAATAATTTTCAACTGTCGCAAATTTTAATTACGCCAGGGATTGCCTTTTCTATAGTAAATTATTCAAAAAATAATTTTTTACTGTCGCAAATTTTAATTGCGCCAGGGATTGCCTTTTCTATAGTAAATTTTGCAAAAAATAATTTTTTACTGTCGCAAATTTTAAATACGCCAGGGATTGCCTTTTCTATAGTAAATTATTCAAAAAATAATTTTATACTGTCGCAAATTTTAATTACGCCAGGGATTGCCTTTTCTATAGTAAATTTTGCAAAAAATAATTTTTTACTGTCGCAAATTTTAATTGCGCCAGGGATTGCCTTTTTTATAGTAAATTATTCAAAAAATAATTTTTTACTGTCGCAAATTTTAATTGCGCCAGGGATTGCCTCTTCTATAGTAAATTATTCAAAAAATAATTTTTTACTGTCGCAAATTTTAATTGCGCCAGGGATTGCATCTCCTATAGTAAATTATTCAAAAAATAATTTTTTACTGTCGCAAATTTCAAATCCGCCAGGGATTGCCTTTTCTATAGTAAATTATTCAAAAAATAATTTTTTACTGTCGCAAATTTTAATTACGCCAGGGATTGCCTTTTCTATAGTAAATTTTGCAAAAAATAATGTTTTACTGTCGCAAATTTTAATTGCGCCAGGGATTGCCTTTTCTATAGTAAATTATTCAAAAAATAATTTTCAACTGTCGCAAATTTTAAATATCCCAGGGATTGCCTTTTCTACAGTAAATTATTCAAAAAATAATTTTTTACTGTCGCAAATTTTAAGTGCGCCAGGGATTGCCTTTTCTACAGTAAATTTTTCAAAATATTAATTTTTTACTGTCGCAAATTTTAATTACGCCAGGGATTGCCTTTTCTATAGTAAATTATTCAAAAAATAATTTTATACTGTCGCAAATTTTTATTACGCCAGGGATTGCTTTTCTATAGTAAATTATTCAAAAAATAATTTTTTACTGTCGCAAATTTTAATTACGCCAGGGATTGCCTTTTCTATAGTAAATTATTCAAAATATAATTTTTTACTGTCGCAAATTTTAAATATCCCAGGGATTGCCTTTTCTATAGTAAATTATTCAAAAAATAATTTTTTACTGTCGCAAATTTTAAATATCCCAGGGATTGCCTTTTCTATAGTAAATTTCTCACAAATTAATTTTTTACTGTCGCAAATTTTAAATACGCCAGGGATTGCCTTTTCTATAGTAAATTATTCAAAAAATAATTTTTTACTGTCGCAAATTTTAATTACGCCAGGGATTGCCTTTTCTATAGTAAATTATTCAAAAAATAATTTTATACTGTCGCAAATTTTAAGTGCTCCAGGGATTGCCTTTTCTATAGTAAATTATTCAAAAAATAATTTTTTTCTGTCGCAAATTTTAAATACGCCAGGGATTGCCTTTTCTATAGTAAATTATTCAAAAAATAATTTTCAACTGTCGCAAATTTTAACTGCATCAGGGATTGCCTTTTCTATAGTAAATTATTCAAAAAATAATTTTATACTGTCGCAAATTTTAATTACGCCAGGGATTGCCTTTTCTATAGTAAATTATTCAAAAAATAATTTTCAACTGTCGCAAATTTTAATTACGCCAGGGATTGCCTTTTCTATAGTAAATTATTCAAAAAATAATTTTTTACTGTCGCAAATTTTAATTGCGCCAGGGATTGCCTTTTCTATAGTAAATTTTACAAAAAATAATTTTTTACTGTCGCAAATTTTAAATACGCCAGGGATTGCCTTTTCTATAGTAAATTATTCAAAAAATAATTTTATACTGTCGCAAATTTTAATTACGCCAGGGATTGCCTTTTCTATAGTAAATTTTGCAAAAAATAATTTTTTACTGTCGCAAATTTTAATTGCGCCAAGGATTGCCTATTTTATAGTAAATTATTCAAAAAATAATTCTTTACTGTCGCAAATTTTAATTGCGCCAGGGATTGCCTTTTCTATAGTAAATTATTCAAAAAATAATTTTTTACTGTCGCAAATTTTAATTGCGCCAGGGATTGCCTTTCCTATAGTAAATTATTCAAAAAATAATTTTTTACTGTCGCAAATTTCAAATCCGCCAGGGATTGCCTTTTCTATAGTAAATTATTCAAAAAATAATTTTTTACTGTCGCAAATTTTAATTACGCCAGGGATTGCCTTTTCTATAGTAAATTTTGCAAAAAATAATGTTTTACTGTCGCAAATTTTAATTGCGCCAGGGATTGCCTTTTCTATAGTAAATTATTCAAAAAATAATTTTCAACTGTCGCAAATTTTAAATATCACAGGGATTGCCTTTTCTACAGTAAATTATTCAAAAAATAATTTTTTACTGTCGCAAATTTTAAGTGCGCCAGGGATTGCCTTTTCTATAGTAAATTTTGCAAAAAATAATTTTATACTGTCGCAAATTTTAATTACGCCAGGGATTGCCTTTTCTATAGTAAATTATTCAAAAAATAATTTTCTACTGTCGCAAATTTTAATTACGCCAGGGATTGCCTATTTTATAGTAAATTATTCAAAAAATAATTCTTTACTGTCGCAAATTTTAATTGCGCCAGGGATTGCCTTTTCTATAGTAAATTATTCAAAAAATAATTTTTTACTGTCGCAAATTTTAATTGCGCCAGGGATTGCCTTTCCTATAGTAAATTATTCAAAAAATAATTTTTTACTGTCGCAAATTTCAAATCCGCCAGGGATTGCCTTTTCTATAGTAAATTATTCAAAAAATAATTTTTTACTGTCGCAAATTTTAATTGCGCCAGGGATTGCCTTTTCTATAGTAAATTATTCAAAAAATAATTTTCAACTGTCGCAAATATTAATTGCGCCAGGGATTGCCTTTTCTATAGTAAATTATTCAAAAAATAATTTTATACTGTCGCAAATTTTAATTACGCCAGGGATTGCCTTTTCTATAGTAAATTATTCAAAAAATAATTTTCAACTGTCGCAAATTTTAATTGCGCCAGGGATTGCCTTTTCTATAGTAAATTATGCAAAAAATAATTTTATACTGTCGCAAATTTTAATTACGCCAGGGATTGCCTTTTCTATAGTAAATTATCCAAAAAATAATTTTCTACTGTCGCAAATTTTAATTACGCCAGGGATTGCCTTTTCTATAGTAAATTATTCAAAAAATAATTTTGAACTGTCGCAAATTATAATTGCGCCAGGGATTGCCTTTTCTATAGTAAATTATTCAAAAAATAATTTTATACTGTCGCAAATTTTAATTACGCCAGTGATTGCCTTTTCTATAGTAAATTATTCAAAAAATAATTTTCAACTGTCGCAAATTTTAATTACGCCAGGGATTGCCTTTTCTATAGTAAATTATTCAAAAAATAATTTTTTACTGTCGCAAATTTTAATTGCGCCAGGGATTGCCTTTTCTATAGTAAATTTTGCAAAAAATAATTTTATACTGTCGCAAATTTTAATTACGCCAGGGATTGCCTTTTCTATAGTAAATTATTCAAAAAATTATTTTCTACTGTCGCAAATTTTAATTACGCCAGGGATTGCCTTTTCTATAGTAAATTTTGCAAAAAAAATAATTTTTTACTGTCGCAAATTTTAAATATCCCAGGGATTGCCTTTTCTATAGTAAATTATTCAAAAAATAATTTTCTACTGTCGCAAATTTTAATTACGCCAGGGATTGCCTTTTCTATAGTAAATTATTCAAAAAATAATTTTATACTGTCGCAAATTTTAATTACGCCATGGATTGCCTTTTCTATAGTAAATTTTGCAAAAAATAATTTTTTACTGTCGCAAATTTTAAATACGCCAGGGATTGCCTTTTCTATAGTGAATTATTCAAAAAATAATTTCTTATTGTCGCAAATTTTAAATACGCCAGGGATTGCCTTTTCTATATTAAATTATTCAAAAAATAATTTTTTACTGTCGCAAATTGTAATTGCGCCAGGGATTGCCTTTTCTATAGTAAATTATTCAAAAAATAATTTCTTACTGTCGCAAATTTTAAATACGCCAGGGATTGCCTTTTCTATAGTAAATTATTCAAAAAATAATTTTATACTGTCGCAAATTTTAAGTGCGCTAGGGATTGCCTTTTCTATAGTAAATTATTCAAAAAATAATTTTTTACTGTCGCAAATTTTAATTGCGCCAGGGATTGCCTTTTCTATAGTAAATTTTGCAAAAAATAATTTTTTTACTGTCGCAAATTTTAAATACGCCAGGGATTGCCTTTTCTATAGTAAATTATTCAAAAAATAATTTTATACTGTCGCAAATTTTAATTACGCCAGGGATTGCCTTTTCTATAGTAAATTTTGCAAAAAATAATTTTTTACTGTCGCAAATTTTAATTGCGCCAGGGATTGCCTTTTCTACAGTAAATTATTCAAAAAATAATTTTCAACTGTCGCAAATTTTAATTACGCCAGGGATTGCCTTTTCTATAGTAAATTATTCAAAAAATAATTTTTTACTGTCGCAAATTTTAATTGCGCCAGGGATTGCCTTTTCTATAGTAAATTTTGCAAAAAATAATTTTTTACTGTCGCAAATTTTAAATACGCCAGGGATTGCCTTTTCTATAGTAAATTATTCAAAAAATAATTTTATACTGTCGCAAATTTTAATTACGCCAGGGATTGCCTTTTCTATAGTAAATTTTGCAAAAAATAATTTTTTACTGTCGCAAATTTTAATTGCGCCAGGGATTGCCTTTTTTATAGTAAATTATTCAAAAAATAATTTTTTACTGTCGCAAATTTTAATTGCGCCAGGGATTGCCTTTTCTATAGTAAATTATTCAAAAAATAATTTTTTACTGTCGCAAATTTTAATTGCGCCAGGGATTGCCTTTCCTATAGTAAATTATTCAAAAAATAATTTTTTACTGTCGCAAATTTCAAATCCGCCAGGGATTGCCTTTTCTATAGTAAATTATTCAAAAAATAATTTTTTACTGTCGCAAATTTTAATTACGCCAGGGATTGCCTTTTCTATAGTAAATTTTGCAAAAAATAATGTTTTACTGTCGCAAATTTTAATTGCGCCAGGGATTGCCTTTTCTATAGTAAATTATTCAAAAAATAATTTTCAACTGTCGCAAATTTTAAATATCCCAGGGATTGCCTTTTCTACAGTAAATTATTCAAAAAATAATTTTTTACTGTCGCAAATTTTAAGTGCGCCAGGGATTGCCTTTTCTACAGTAAATTTTTCAAAATATTAATTTTTTACTGTCGCAAATTTTAATTACGCCAGGGATTGCCTTTTCTATAGTAAATTATTCAAAAAATAATTTTATATTGTCGCAAATTTTTTTTACGCCAGGGATTGCCTTTTCTATAGTAAATTATTCAAAAAATAATTTTTTACTGTCGCAAATTTTAATTACGCCAGGGATTGCCTTTTCTATAGTAAATTATTCAAAATATAATTTTTTACTGTCGCAAATTTTAAATATCCCAGGGATTGCCTTTTCTTTAGTAAATTATTCAAAAAAATAATTTTTTACTGTCGCAAATTTTAAATATCCCAGGGATTGCCTTTTCTATAGTAAATTTCTCACAAATTAATTTTTTACTGTCGCAAATTTTAAATACGCCAGGGATTGCCTTTTCTATAGTAAATTATTCAAAAAATAATTTTTTACTGTCGCAAATTTTAATTACGCCAGGGATTGCCTTTTCTATAGTAAATTATTCAAAAAATAATTTTATACTGTCGCAAATTTTAAGTGCGCCAGGGATTGCCTTTTCTATAGTAAATTATTCAAAAAATAATTTTTTACTGTCGCAAATTTTAATTGCGCCAGGGATTGCCTTTTCTATAGTAAATTATTCAAAAAATAATTTTCAACTGTCGCAAATTTTAATTGCGCCAGGGATTGCCTTTTCTATAGTAAATTATTCAAAAAATAATTTTATACTGTCGCAAATTTTAATTACGCCAGGGATTGCCTTTTCTATAGTAAATTATTCAAAAAATAATTTTCAACTGTCGCAAATTTTAATTACGCCAGGGATTGCCTTTTCTATAGTAAATTATTCAAAAAATAATTTTCAACTGTCGCAAATTTTAATTGCGCCAGGGATTGCCTTTTCTATAGTAAATTTTGCAAAAAATAATTTTATACTGTCGCAAATTTTAATTACGCCAGGAATTGCCTTTTCTATAGTGAATTATCCAAAAAATAATTTTCTACTGTCGCAAATTTTAATTACGCCAGGGATTGCCTTTTCTATAGTAAATTATTCAAAAAATAATTTTGAACTGGCGCAAATTTTAATTGCGCCAGGGATTGCCTTTTCTATAGTAAATTATTCAAAAAATAATTTTATACTGTCGCAAATTTTAATTACGCCAGTGATTGCCTTTTCTATAGTAAATTATTCAAAAAATAATTTTCAACTGTCGCAAATTTTAATTACGCCAGGGATTGCCTTTTCTATAGTAAATTATTCAAAAAATAATTTTTTACTTTCGCAAATTTTAAATATCCCAGGGATTGCCTTTTCTATAGTAAATTATTCAAAAAATAATTTTCTACTGTCGCAAATTTTAATTACGCCAGGGATTGCCTTTTGTATAGTAAATTATTCAAAAAATAATTTTCTACTGTCGCAAATTTTAATTACGCCAGGGATTGCCTTTTCTATAGTAAATTATTCAAAAAATAATTTTATACTGTCGCAAATTTTAATTACGCCAGGGATTGCCTTTTCTATAGTAAATTTTGCAAAAAATAATTTTTTACTGTCACAAATTTTAAATACGCCAGGGATTGCCTTTTCTATAGTAAATTATTCAAAAAATAATTTCTTACTGTCGCAAATTTTAAACACGCCAGGGACTGCCTTTTCTATAGTAAATTATTCAAAAAATAATTTTTTACTGTCGCAAATTTTAAGTGCGCCAGGGATTGCCTTTTCTATAGTAAATTATTCAAAAAATAATTTTCTACTGTCGCAAATTTTAATTACGCCAGGGATTGCCTTTTCTATAGTAAATTATTCAAAAAATAATTTTATACTGTCGCAAATTTTAATTACGCCAGGGATTGCCTTTTCTATAGTAAATTTTGCAAAAAATAATTTTTTACTGTCACAAATTTTAAATACGCCAGGGATTGCCTTTTCTATAGTAAATTATTCAAAAAATAATTTCTTACTGTCGCAAATTTTAAACACGCCAGGGACTGCCTTTTCTATAGTAAATTATTCAAAAAATAATTTTTTACTGTCGCAAATTTTAAGTGCGCCAGGGATTGCCTTTTCTATAGTAAATTATTCAAAAAATAATTTTCTACTGTCGCAAATTTTAATTACGCCAGGGATTGCCTTTTCTATAGTAAATTATTCAAAAAATAATTTTTTACTGTCGCAAATTTTAAGTGCGCCAGGGATTGCCTTTTCTATAGTAAATTATTCAAAAAATAATTTTTTACTGTCGCAAATTTTAATTACGCCAAGGATTGCCTTTTCTATATTAAATTATTCAAAAAATAATTTTTTACTGTCGCAAATTTTAAATATCCCAGGGATTGCCTTTTCTATATTAAATTATTCAAAAAATAATTTTTTACTGTCGCAAATTTTAAGTGCGCCATGGATTGCCTTTTCTATAGTAAATTATTCAATAAATAATTTTCTACTGTCGCAAATTTTAATTACGCCAGGGGTTGCCTTTTCTAAAGTAAATTATTCAAAAAATAATTTTATACTGTCGCAAATTTTAATTACGCCAGGGATTGCCTTTTCTATAGTAAATTTTGCAAAAAATAATTTTTTACTGTCACAAATTTTAAATACGCCAGGGATTGCCTTTTCTATAGTAAATTATTCAAAAAATAATTTCTTACTGTCGCAAATTTTAAACACGCCAGGGACTGCCATTTCTATAGTAAATTATTCAAAAAATAATTTTTTACTGTCGCAAATTTTAAGTGCGCCAGGGATTGCCTTTTCTATAGTAAATTATTCAAAAAATTATTTTCTACTGTCGCAAATTTTAATTACGCCAGGGATTGCCTTTTCTATAGTAAATTATTCAAAAAATAATTTTTTACTGTCGCAAATTTTAAGTGCGCCAGGGATTGCCTTTTCTATAGTAAATTATTCAAAAAATAATTTTTTACTGTCGCAAATTTTAATTACGCCAGGGATTGCCTTTTCTATAGTAAATTATTCAAAAAATAATTTTATACTGTCGCAAATTTTAAGTGCGCCAGGGATTGCCTTTTTTTTCTACAGTAAATTTTTCAAAATATTAATTTTTTACTGTCGCAAATTTTAAATACGCCAGGGATTGCCTTTTCTATAGTAAATTATTCAAAAAATAATTTTCTACTGTCGCAAATTTTAAATATCTCAGGGATTGCCTTTTCTATAGTAAATTATTCAAAAAATAATTTTTTAATGTCGTAAATTTTAAGTGCGCCAGGGATTGCCTTTTCTATAGTAAATTATTCAAAAAATAATTTTTTACTGTCGCAAATTTTAAGTGCGCCAGGGATTGCCTTTTCTATAGTAAATTATTCAAAAAATAATTTTATACTGTCGCAAATTTTAAGTGCGCCAGGGATTGCCTTTTCAATAGTAAATTATTCAAAAAATAATTTTTTACTGTCGCACATTTTAATTGCGCCAGGGATTGCCTTTTCTATAGTAAATTTTGCAAAAAATAATTTTTTACTGTCGCAAATTTTAAATACGCCAGGGATTGCCTTTTCTATAGTAAATTATTCAAAAAATAATTTTCTACTGTCGCAAATTTTAATTACGCCAGGGATTGCCTTTTCTATAGTAAATTATTCAAAAAATAATTTTTTACTGTCGCAAATTTTAAGTGCGCCAGGGATTGCGTTTTCTATAGTAAATTATTCAAAAAATAATTTTTTACTGTCGCAAATTTTAAGTGCGCCAGGGATTGCCTTTTCTATAGTAAATTATTCAAAAAATAATTTTCTACTGTCGCAAATTTTAATTACGCCAGGGATTGCCTTTTCTATAGTAAATTATTCAAAAAATAATTTTATACTGTCGCAAATTTTAATTACGCCAGGGATTGCCTTTTCTATAGCAAATTTTGCAAAAAATAATTTTTTACTGTCGCAAATTTTAAATACGCCAGGGATTGCCTTTTCTATAGTAAATTATTCAAAAAATAATTTCTTACTGTCGCAAATTTTAAATACGCCAGGGACTGCCTTTTCTATAGTAAATTATTCAAAAAATAATTTTTTACTGTCGCAAATTTTAAGTGAGCCAGGGATTGCCTTTTCTATAGTAAATTATTCAAAAAATAATTTTCTACTGTCGCAAATTTTAATTACGCCAGGGATTGCCTTTTCTATAGTAAATTATTCAAAAAATAATTTTTTACTGTCGCAAATTTTAAGTGCGCCAGGGATTGCCTTTTCTATAGTAAATTATTCAAAAAATAATTTTTTACTGTCGCAAATTTTAATTACGCCAGCGATTGCCTTTTCTATAGTAAATTATTCAAAAAATAATTTTATACTGTCGCAAATTTTAAGTGCGCCAGGGATTGCCATTTCTACAGTAAGTTTTTCAAACTATTAATTTTTTACTGTCGCAAATTTTAAATACGCCAGGGATTGCCTTTTCTATAGTAAATTATTCAAAAAATAATTTTCTACTGTCGCAAATTTTAAATATCCCAGGGATTGCCTTTTCTATAGTAAATTATTCAAAAAATAATTTTTTACTGTCGCAAATTTTAAGTGCGCCAGGGATTGCCTTTTCTATAGTAAATTATTCAAAAAATAATTTTTTACTGTCGCAAATTTTAAGTGCGCCAGTGATTGCCTTTTCTATAGTAAATTATTCAAAAAATAATTTTATACTGTCGCAAATTTTAAGTGCGCCAGGGATTGCCTTTTCTATAGTAAATTATTCAAAAAATAATTTTTTACTGTCGCAAATTTTAATTGCGCCAGGGATTGCCTTTTCTATAGTAAATTTTGCAAAAAATAATTTTTTACTGTCGCAAATTTTAAATACGCCAGGGATTGCCTTTTCTGTAGTAAATTATTCAAAAAATAATTTTTTACTGTCGCAAATTTTAATTACGCCAGGGATTGCCTTTTCTATAGAAATTATTCAAAAAATAATTTTCAACTGTCGCAAATTTTAATTGCGCCAGGGATTGCCTTTTCTATAGTAAATTATTCAAAAAATAATTTTATACTGTCGCAAATTTTAATTACGCCAGGGATTGCCTTTTCTATAGTAAATTATTCAAAAATAATTTTCAACTGTCGCAAATTTTAATTACGCCAGGGATTGCCTTTTCTAAATTAAATTATTCAAAAAATAATTTTTTACTGTCGCAAATTTTAATTGCGCCAGGGATTGCCTTTTCTATAGTAAATTTTGCAAAAAATAATTTTATACTGTCGCAAATTTTAATTACGCCAGGGATTGCCTTTTCTATAGTAAATTATTCAAAAAATAATTTTCTACTGTCGCAAATTTTAATTACGCCAGGGATTGCCTTTTCTATAGTAAATTTTGCAAAAAAATAATTTTTTTCTGTCGCAAATTTTAAATATCCCAGGGATTGCCTTTTCTATAGTAAATTATTCAAAAAATAATTTTCTACTGTCGCAAATTTTAATTACGCCAGGGATTGCCTTTTCTATAGTAAATTATTCAAAAAATAATTTTATACTGTCGCAAATTTCAATTACGCCAGGGATTGCCATTTCTATAGTAAATTTTGCAAAAAATAATTTTTTACTGTCGCAAATTTTAAATACGCCAGGGATTGCCTTTTCTATAGTAAATTATTCAAAAAATAATTTCTTACTGTCGCAAATTTTAAATACGCCAGGGATTGCCTTTTCTATAGTAAATTATTCAAAAAATAATTTTTTACTGTCGCAAATTTTAATTACGCTAGGGATTGCCTTTTCTATAGTAAATTATTCAAAAAATAATTTTTTACTGT
This sequence comes from Dioctria linearis, assembly GCA_963930735.1. NCBI lineage: Eukaryota > Metazoa > Arthropoda > Insecta > Diptera > Asilidae > Dioctria > Dioctria linearis. The sequence continues at coordinate 149,710 of CAWVNZ010000355.1, read as the reverse complement.
CGCAAATTTTAATTGCGCCAGGGATTGCCTTTTCTATAGTAAATTTTGCAAAAAATAATTTTATACTGTCGCAAATTTTAATTACGCCAGGGATTGCCTTTTCTATAGTAAATTATTCAAAAAATAATTTTCTACTGTCGCAAATTTTAATTACGCCAGGGATTGCCTTTTCTATAGTAAATTTTGGAAAAAAATAATTTTTTACTGTCGCAAATTTTAAATATCCCATGGATTGCCATTTCTATAGTAAATTATTCAAAAAATAATTTTCTATTGTCGCAAATTTTAATTACGCCAGGGATTGCCTTTTCTATAGTAAATTATTCAAAAAATAATTTTATACTGTCGCAAATTTTAATTACGCCAGGGATTGCCTTTTCTATAGTAAATTATTCAAAAAATAATTTTATACTGTCGCAAATTTTAAGTGCGCCAGGGATTGCCTTTTTTTTCTACAGTAAATTTTTCAAAATATTAATTTTTTACTGTCGCAAATTTTAAATACGCCAGGGATTGCCTTTTCTATAATAAATTATTCAAAAAATAATTTTCTACTGTCGCAAATTTTAAATATCTCAGGGATTGCCTTTTCTATAGTAAATTATTCAAAAAATAATTTTTTAATGTCGTAAATTTTAAGTGCGCCAGGGATTGCCTTTTCTATAGTAAATTATTCAAAAAATAATTTTTTACTGTCGCAAATTTTAAGTGCGCCAGGGATTGCCTTTTCTATAGTAAATTATTCAAAAAATAATTTTATACTGTCGCAAATTTTAAGTGCGCCAGGGATTGCCTTTTCAATAGTAAATTATTCAAAAAATAATTTTTTACTGTCGCACATTTTAATTGCGCCAGGGATTGCCTTTTCTATAGTAAATTTTGCAAAAAATAATTTTTTACTGTCGCAAATTTTAAATACGCCAGGGATTGCCTTTTCTATAGTAAATTATTCAAAAAATAATTTTCTACTGTCGCAAATTTTAATTACGCCAGGGATTGCCTTTTCTATAGTAAATTATTCAAAAAATAATTTTTTACTGTCGCAAATTTTAAGTGCGCCAGGGATTGCCTTTTCTATAGTAAATTATTCAAAAAATAATTTTTTACTGTCGCAAATTTTAAGTGCGCCAGGGATTGCCTTTTCTATAGTAAATTATTCAAAAAATAATTTTCTACTGTCGCAAATTTTAATTACGCCAGGGATTGCCTTTTCTATAGTAAATTATTCAAAAAATAATTTTATATTGTCGCAAATTTTAATTACGCCAGGGATTGCCTTTTCTATAGCAAATTTTGCAAAAAATAATTTTTTACTGTCGCAAATTTTAAATACGCCAGGGATTGCCTTTTCTATAGTAAATTATTCAAAAAATAATTTCTTACTGTCGCAAATTTTAAATACGCCAGGGACTGCCTTTTCTATAGTAAATTATTCAAAAAATAATTTTTTACTGTCGCAAATTTTAAGTGAGCCAGGGATTGCCTTTTCTATAGTAAATTATACAAAAAATAATTTTCTACTGTCGCAAATTTTAATTACGCCAGGGATTGCCTTTTCTATAGTAAATTATTCAAAAAATAATTTTTTACTGTCGCAAATTTTAAGTGCGCCAGGGATTGCCTTTTCTATAGTAAATTATTCAAAAAATAATTTTTTACTGTCGCAAATTTTAATTACGCCAGCGATTGCCTTTTCTATAGTAAATTATTCAAAAAATAATTTTATACTGTCGCAAATTTTAAGTGCGCCAGGGATTGCCATTTCTACAGTAAGTTTTTCAAACTATTAATTTTTTACTGTCGCAAATTTTAAATACGCCAGGGATTGCCTTTTCTATAGTAAATTATTCAAAAAATAATTTTCTACTGTCGCAAATTTTAAATATCCCAGGGATTGCCTTTTCTATAGTAAATTATTCAAAAAATAATTTTTTACTGTCGCAAATTTTAAGTGCGCCAGGGATTGCCTTTTCTATAGTAAATTATTCAAAAAATAATTTTTTACTGTCGCAAATTTTAAGTGCGCCAGTGATTGCCTTTTCTATAGTAAATTATTCAAAAAATAATTTTATACTGTCGCAAATTTTAAGTGCGCCAGGGATTGCCTTTTCTATAGTAAATTATTCAAAAAATAATTTTTTACTGTCGCAAATTTTAATTGCGCCAGGGATTGCCTTTTCTATAGTAAATTTTGCAAAAAATAATTTTTTACTGTCGCAAATTTTAAATACGCCAGGGATTGCCTTTTCTGTAGTAAATTATTCAAAAAATAATTTTTTACTGTCGCAAATTTTAATTACGCCAGGGATTGCCTTTTCTATAGAAATTATTCAAAAAATAATTTTCAACTGTCGCAAATTTTAATTGCGCCAGGGATTGCCTTTTCTATAGTAAATTATTCAAAAAATAATTTTATACTGTCGCAAATTTTAATTACGCCAGGGATTGCCTTTTCTATAGTAAATTATTCAAAAATAATTTTCAACTGTCGCAAATTTTAATTACGCCAGGGATTGCCTTTTCTAAATTAAATTATTCAAAAAATAATTTTTTACTGTCGCAAATTTTAATTGCGCCAGGGATTGCCTTTTCTATAGTAAATTTTGCAAAAAATAATTTTATACTGTCGCAAATTTTAATTACGCCAGGGATTGCCTTTTCTATAGTAAATTATTCAAAAAATAATTTTCTACTGTCGCAAATTTTAATTACGCCAGGGATTGCCTTTTCTATAGTAAATTTTGCAAAAAAATAATTTTTTACTGTCGCAAATTTTAAATATCCCAGGGATTGCCTTTTCTATAGTAAATTATTCAAAAAATAATTTTCTACTGTCGCAAATTTTAATTACGCCAGGGATTGCCTTTTCTATAGTAAATTATTCAAAAAATAATTTTATACTGTCGCAAATTTCAATTACGCCAGGGATTGCCATTTCTATAGTAAATTTTGCAAAAAATAATTTTTTACTGTCGCAAATTTTAAATACGCCAGGGATTGCCTTTTCTATAGTAAATTATTCAAAAAATAATTTCTTACTGTCGCAAATTTTAAATACGCCAGGGATTGCCTTTTCTATAGTAAATTATTCAAAAAATAATTTTTTACTGTCGCAAATTTTAATTACGCTAGGGATTGCCTTTTCTATAGTAAATTATTCAAAAAATAATTTTTTACTGTCGCAAATTTTAATTGCGCCAGGGATTGCCTTTTCTATAGTAAATTTTGCAAAAAATAATTTTATACTGTCGCAAATTTTAATTACGCCAGGGATTGCCTTTTCTATAGTAAATTATTCAAAAAATAATTTTCTACTGTCGCAAATTTTAATTACGCCAGGGATTGCCTTTTCTATAGTAAATTTTGGAAAAAAATAATTTTTTACTGTCGCAAATTTTAAATATCCCATGGATTGCCATTTCTATAGTAAATTATTCAAAAAATAATTTTCTATTGTCGCAAATTTTAATTACGCCAGGGATTGCCTTTTCTATAGTAAATTATTCAAAAAATAATTTTATACTGTCGCAAATTTTAATTACGCCAGGGATTGCCTTTTCTAAATTAAATTATTCAAAAAATAATTTTTTACTGTCGCAAATTTTAATTGCGCCAGGGATTGCCTTTTCTATAGTAAATTTTGCAAAAAATAATTTTATACTGTCGCAAATTTTAATTACGCCAGGGATTGCCTTTTCTATAGTAAATTATTCAAAAAATAATTTCTTACTGTCGCAAATTTTAAATACGCCAGGGATTGCCTTTTCTATTGTAAATTATTCAAAAAATAATTTTTTACTGTCGCAAATTTTAATTACGCGAGGGATTGCCTTTTCTATAGTAAATTATTCAAAAAATAATTTTTTACTGTCGCAAATTTTAATTGCGCCAGGGATTGCCTTTTCTATAGTAAATTATTCAAAAAATAATTTTTTACTGTCGCAAATTTTAATTACGCCAGGGATTGCCTTTTCTATAGTAAATTATTCAAAAAATAATTTTATACTGTCGCAAATTTTAATTACGCCAGGGATTGCCTTTTATATAGTAAATTATTCAAAAAATAATTTTCAACTGTCGCAAATTTTAATTACGCCAGGGATTGCCTTTTCTAAATTAAATTATTCAAAAAATAATTTTTTACTGTCGCAAATTTTAATTGCGCCAGGGATTGCCTTTTCTATAGTAAATTTTGCAAAAAATAATTTTATACTGTCGCAAATTTTAATTACGCCAGGGATTGCCTTTTCTATAGTAAATTATTCAAAAAATAATTTTCTACTGTCGCAAATTTTAATTACGCCAGGGATTGCCTTTTCTATAGTAAATTTTGCAAAAAAATAATTTTTTACTGTCGCAAATTTTAAATATCCCAGGGATTGCCTTTTCTATAGTAAATTATTCAAAAAATAATTTTCTACTGTCGCAAATTTTAATTACGCCAGGGATTGCCTTTTCTATAGTAAATTATTCAAAAAATAATTTTATACTGTCGCAAATTTTAATTACGCCAGGGATTGCCTTTTCTATAGTAAATTTTGCAAAAAATAATTTTTTACTGTCGCAAATTTTAAATACGCCAGGGATTGCCTTTTCTATAGTAAATTATTCTAAAAATAATTTCTTACTGTCGCAAATTTTAAATACGCCAGGGATTGCCTTTTCTATAGTAAATTATTCAAAAAATAATTTTTTACTGTCGCAAATTTTAATTACGCTAGGGATTGCCTTTTCTATAGTAAATTATTCAAAAAATTATTTTTTACTGTCGCAAATTTTAATTGCGCCAGGGATTGCCTTTTCTATAGTAAATTATTCAAAAAATAATTTTTTGCTGTCGCAAATTTTAATTACGCCAGGGATTGCCTTTTCTATAGTAAATTATTCAAAAAAAAATTTTTTACTGTCGCAAATTTTAATTGCGCCAGGGATTGCCTTTTCTACAGTAAATTATTCAAAAAATAATTTTATACTGTCGCAAATTTTAAATACGCCAGGGATTGCCTTTTCTATAGTTGTGAAGGATTCTAAGGATATTAAGTCGAACGTAGATTTCCACTAATTAATTGCCACAAAATTTGCAAAAAAAACAAAAGAAAATGTTTTCAGCAGAAAAAAGTTTCAAGCGACAACGAGAAGTGAACCTGCGGTTCTTACATGATAATCCAGCACGTTATCCACTACACCACAGTGTTCTTACAAAGCTGCATGCAATAATCAAATTAAAACCACAATTTCCTCATATAATAAGTTCAATACTACTATATTGTCAAATCCACTATTTTTACAAAATACTTCGTTTTTATTTCTACTAATTTTCCAACTTCAGATTTACATTCAAACTAAAAAAAAAACTATAAATTACGACTACAAGAAAAATACTAATTTCAAATCAAAATTGAATTTCTACAAGCACCAGAGACGACAATGATTTTTCACAGCAACCGCACTTCAAGTTAGCCCAGTTTTTTCACGCTATTTTTTGGTTTCTATAGTCTGTGTTACTTTAATGATTTCCACTTTTTACTAACCCGGATTCGATTACAATATAGACTTTCAAAGATAGAGCCAATGCACCAAAACTTTCCGTCGCGATTACCGTCTTGTACCAAAGGAAAAAGAATCCTATCCGTTGGAGATTATTTAGATTTACCCCCGATGAACCCGCTATAGCAATTTTCTAGAAAAATCGAACCAATGAGAAAATTAGATTTATAAGCCTTAACGGGTTTTGATAACATTTTTAAAAGTTCTAATTCCCCTTAGAACATGATGTTGTCTCAGGTTTTAGTTCCCTTTCTAGATACTTAACGAAGTCATCATATGTAAACTATTGATTCCAGGGTTGGTAATATCTTCTCCGAAACTGATCGAATTCCGATGTATATTCATAGAACATCGATAATGTCATTGCGACAGGAAAGCTCTCGTTTGACTTTTGAGGTGATCAGCAGGAAAAACACTTGAATTAATGTAAGTATATTTCTTATTTATTTTTTTTTATTTATAAGAACAGGTGTTATATGTTCAGTGTAATTTATTGATGTGTTGTTTATTGTTTTGCGTGATTGAAATCATTTTCGTCTCTGGTTGTGGTAAGTTTTGTACTACTAACTTGTTTGTTTACATTTTAAATTTCCTATACCAAACTAATTAAGCAATTTCTATTATTTTTAGATATGAACAAGATGTTATCTATGTGGATTAAAGAAAGTAGAAGAACTATGTACATATCAGATAAGTATTTTCTATTTTTTGTTATCTGAAGATGAAGAATTCTTTGTGTAACTTCTTTCAGGTTCCAAAGATGTCTTCTGACCAAGGTTTCGCTGCAACATACACCCCCCCTTGAAACGTCAGGTTTCAATAAGTAGGTGATAGATTTCATGACTTCCATGGTTGCTGCAAACGGATTTCCATAATGTTCCGGGATAGTGATTCATCGAATTTATATCTGTGAAAATTCAATGTAGTTTGAGAGGATGACTGATACTAGTATTCAAAGATTTGGGAGATGTCTGAAAGGATGTATTTTTTTTTGTGAAAGGATTGTTTATGAGGTAATTTACGGTTTTCTTTTTTCAATTGGATGGGATTATTGTATCAATCGGAAGGAGGCAGGTTTTTGTTACAGGTCGCTTAATGATGTTGTGTTGCGTTTTTATGGTGACGACTCGTATTAAGTTATCCTTTCCCGGATGGGTTTTAACAATTCTTCCCATTAGCCATCGTGACGGTGGAAGTCTTTCATCTTTAACAATAACTAAATCGTTCTCTTTTAGGTTGATTTGTTTTGACAGCCACTTTGGGCGCTGTTGTAGGCGATGTAAATATTCAGTACTCCATCTTGCCCAAAATGTTTGATGTAGTTTTTGGATGTACTGATAACGATCGAGGCGATTCGTGTTGATGTCCAGGAGAGTAGGTTCTGGCGGCGTGAGTAGAGCTCCTCCAATTAAAAAATGTCCAGGTGTCAAAGCTGAAGTATCACTCGGGTCCTGTGATAGTTCCGTCAGTGGTCTTGAGTTTAAGCTGGCCTCTATTTGCGTCAACAAGGTACTGAATTCTTCATAGGTTAGAATAGTAGTCCCAATTATTCTCTTCAAGTGTGTTTTGGTCGATCTCACTCCGCTTTCCCATAATCCTCCGAAGTGGGGTGAAGAAGGTGGTATGAAATGCCATTTGATTCCTTCGTTTTCAATTGCTTGTGCGATTTCGTTTTCTATGTGTTTTACCATTTCAAGTTTATAACGAGTAAGAATTGCATTTGCCCCAATAAAGTTCGATCCGCAATCACTATACAGATCTGTGCACAAGCCACGACGTGACACGAATCTGCGGAACGTTGCCAAAAATCCAGCTGTAGATAGATCACTTACTAATTCAAGATGCATAGCTTTCGTGACCATGCAGATGAAAACTGCTATATAACCTTTATAGCTGCGAATTCCCCTGCCACTGGAGCTTTTTATATCAAACGGGCCGCAGTAGTCTACTCCAGTATGTGCGAATGGACGTGCTTTTTGTATGCGATAGCTTGGTAGATCTGCCATTAACTGTGTTCTGGATTGGGCTGTCTGCCGAAAACATTGTATGCATTTATGGTTGTATGCGCGAATTATATTTCTGGCGTTTAAAATCCAATATTTGCGACGGAGTAATGAAAGCATGAGCTGAGTACCGCCATGCATTGTTGTTTTGTGCATACTATCAACAATTAGATTTGTTAGATGACTCTTTTCAGGCAATATAATAGGATGCCTTTCTGAAAAGGTAAGCGAGGAGTTTCCAAGGCGACCTCCAACTCTAAGAAGTCCATCATCATGAAAAAACGGATTCAGTTTGATTAGTTTACTCTGTTTTGGGATCTGTTTCTGTTCCCTTAATGCCTTTATTTCCTTATAGAAGTATTCAGCCTGTGTAGCTTGCAGCCAGAATGATAAAGCAGTTTGAAGTTCTTTACTTGCTAAGTATTTTAGTTCTCGATTCTGTGGTGAACTACGGACGTTCCTAGTCCAACGTTGACAATAGGCGGTGATCCTTAGAAGTTTCGTTAGTGACGAATATCGAGACAATAGTTCCCACTGTTGAAAGGGCGTCTGTATGTGTAAGCTCTGAATTTGTTTACGTAATCCCTGTGTTGTTTCTAGCTTTTCTTTACGTTTAGGCCAATTTTCTCTAGATTGTTGTAGCCAATGTGGACCACTCCACCAGAGAGTATGATTTTTGAGTATTCCTGGCTCCATGCCTCTACTTGCACAATCCGCTGGATTTGATTCGCTTGCCACATGAGCCCAACAATTTTCCTTTAGCACTTGATGAATGTGTGAAATTCGATTGGCGACAAAGGTCTCCCACGTTGAAGGATGTTTCTTCAACCACGCAAGTACAATGGTGGAGTCTGTCCATGCATAAATTCCACTAATGTCTAGTTGAAGATTCTGCTGTACTTCCGTCATTAGTTTGGCTAAGAGAGTCGCACCACATAGCTCGAGTCTCGGTAAAGATATAGTTTTTATAGGTGCCACCTTTGTTTTGGCCGAAACTAGGTGCACATCAATTTGTCCATTGACGTTCTCAATGCGAGTCTAGTTGAAGATTCTGCTGTACTTCCGTCATTAGTTTGGCTAAGAGAGTCGCACCACATAGCTCGAGTCTCGGTAAAGATATAGTTTTTATAGGTGCCACCTTTGTTTTGGCCGAAACTAGGTGCACATCAATTTGTCCATTGACGTTCTCAATGCCGCAGCGTATGCTTGAATGGATGCATCACAGAAGCCGTGAAGGTCGATTTTTAACGATTCTTCTCCTGTTTTAATCCACCGAGGAATGTGTAAATGTTGAATAAGACTCAGGCTCTTTCGATAGTTTTTCCAGTTTAATTTGATATCCTCCGGAATTTCGTCATCCCATTGTAGTCCGGCCAACCAAAGTGATTGGATAAGGATCTTTGCTGTTATTATTATAGGGGCGAGCAGTCCAATGGGGTCAAAGAGCTTCGATATTTCTGACAAGATACTACGTTTAGTCCACGTTCGCTGACTTTGGTCTATTTCCACCTTATATGACAGGGTGTCAGATTGAGGATTCCAAAGCATTCCAAGAGCCTTAATATCACTAGAGTCCACTGATAAAGGTAGTTCAGGTTCTCTCTTCTCCTCCGGGATAGCTTGTAGAATGCTCTCATTGTTTGAAGCCCATTTACGTAGTTCGAGTCCTCCGGCTTGGAGTAGATGACTGATTTGAAATCGTTTCAGATTGGCTTCTTGAATATTGTTTCCACCGGAAATTAAATCGTCTACATAAAAGTCGTTGAGAACTGCTTCTGCGCCGACAGGATAATTGTGACTTTCATCTCTGGCTAATTGTTGCATTGTTCTGATTGCGATATATGGTGCACTTTTAATTCCAAATGTTACTGTTGTCAATTTGTAGTCTCGAATCGGTTTGTCTGGTGAGTCCCTCCACACTATCCGTTGATATTCTGCGTCGTTGGGATGCATGCGGATCTGCCTGTACATTTTTTGAACGTCAGCCGTAAAAGCGATTTTGTGCCTTCTCCACCGCATTAAAATTACGAATAATGTTTCCTGGATGGTTGGTCCTTTCAAGAGAACATCGTTTAAGGACTTACCATTACTTGTGCGTCGCGATGCGTCGAAGACTGTACGAACTTTTGTAGTGGTGCTGCTTGGTTTTATGACGGCGTGATGTGGCAAATACGCGCACTCGTAATACGGATTTCTATTTATATCATGCCTAACAAATTCATTTTCTGTGTTGGTTACTGGTTGCATGTGTCCTAATTCCAAGTATTCATTCATACATTTGACATATTCTGTTTTTAGGTATGGATCTTGACCGAAGTGCCTTTCCATTTGTAACAGGCGACCAATGGCAATATTTCTAGATGCTCCTAGTGCCTTTCCATCTTCGATGAATGGAAGCCGAACTTGATATCTTCCACTGGAACATCTGATATACGTGTTGGCGAAGTGTTGCTCACATAGATTTTCTTCAGATGTAAGAAGAGGTTTAGAAGGTATTTCTTCCAATTCCCAAAACATTTTCAAGTCGTCTTGTAAATTAACGTTAACGTAAAAATTTTGTAGATTCTGAGGCTGTGAAGACCGATTAGATGTTTCACCTGATAATATCCATCCAAATATTGTATGCTGTCCAATTGGAGTGCCAAGTTCACCTCTTCGTATTCCATCACAAATGAGAGATGGGTAGATGTCAGCTCCCAACAACACGTCTATACGTCCTGGTCGATTAAATGTGGGATCAGCCAATTCGAGGCCATCAAGATGCTGCCAAGTAGACTTTGTAATTAGGTGGCCTGGTAGCAGATTTGTGATTGTCCGTAGAACAAATGCGTCAACATGTATTTTAGTTTCGTTGGATGAAATCTTCGGTGTAATAGTCAACTTTACACTGGCTTTGATTTTCTCGGTAGAAGTATTGCCTAATCCAGTTACGTTTACATCTATGAATTCCCTAGGTAATCGAAGAGTTTGTACAACATGTTCTGTGACGAACGACGCCTGCGAACCAGGGTTAATAAGAGCTCTAAAGCTTTGTTCCAGTCCATTTGGTGCAATAATTTTGACTAAGGCTGTTGCTAAGACAATTTGTTGAGATCTGGAATATTGGCTCGCGACAAATGACTGTGCTCCAGCGACAAAATCATTATTGTTCGCAATAGCGAAAGATTGTCTAGAGGTTCCGGGCTGATTGACATGTTCAAGCCGTGAATTTTCTGGCGTATTTTGATTTTTATGTAAGGTTGTGTGATGCGATTTCTTGCATACTAAACATTTAAGCTTACTCGGACAATTCGCTATAAGGTGTCCAGAACCTAGGCAGTTTAGACATAGACCCTTTGATTTTACTGCATCCAATCTAGCTTGATGATTGAGTTCCAAATATTTCGGACATTTGCGAATGGAATGCAATTCACGGCAAAGTAAACAAAGAGAACTTGTAGCTACGTGGAACGTTTGAGGTTTTCTCCAAAACTTTTCTACTTGTGCAGCGGGTGCAGGTTTGATTTCCTTGACTATCGGCTTTCTTTTCACATTCATTACTTCTAACGTACGAAACCTAGCTTCTAAGAATTCTTTCAATTCGTTCCAAGTTGGAATGACTCTTTTTGAGCTTTGCGACTGTTCCCATAATTCTAGGGTCTCGTATGGTAATCTTTGCGTGACAAAATAAATTAAAATAGGATCCCAGTTCTCTGTTTTGATTTCGAGATTTTGGAGAGCTGATTCCTGATTTACGTTTACCTGATTAAATAAAACATCCAACTGGGCCTTAACTAAAACACGTTTGTTGTCATATCTCGATGTCAACATTTGCCATGCTGGCTCAAAGTTTGCGCTAGTAATCATAGTATTACTGAGAAGACTTCTGGCTTCGCCTGAGAGATGTGCCTTCAAATATTGTAATTTTTGCACATGTGATAGACGCTCATTATCATATATCAGAGCTTTAAATAAATCATGAAATGTATTCCAGGCAAGATAATCTCCGGAAAATGTAGGTAGTGATATTTGTGGTAATTTTAGCTCGTCACGCTTTGAGTCTAGACTGATAACCTTAATCTCACTGTCTTTTCCAACAACCGGTTCGGCTATAGCTGATGGGAAATCGCGTTGAAAATCCGATACGATTCTTGCGAACGCGTCTATATAAAAATTCTCAACCACCGAGTATCTTTGTTCTATAAAATATAGATCGTTTTTTCATACTTTCGGCGGTCGCCGCTAAAGCTATCTCTTCATCGCGGTTTTTAAACTCCTGCCAATGCTTCTCTAGGTTAGTTATTCTTGCTTCATAATACGGTTTTGATCTGCGATCTTTACCATCCTTTTTATAATTATCAAAGAAATCTTCGATTACCTTTTTTACTGCGCTTTTGCAACTTAATTAACTTGTCCATCATATTAGATTAAGTATGTGTATATATGTATTTTGTAAAATAAAAGGCATGCAATAAGAAATAAGATGAAACGGACTCACCAGACTTTTTCAAATCGTATCCAAATTTTTCCAGACTAGTTTTCACTTATTTTATAGTATTTTTCGTTGCCAATAAAAAGAGAGTTTGTATTTGAGGATTTCTCTCTTTTTTTTTTTTTTTTACTTTTTCACTTAAGTCACTTGAATTCAATGTTCACAGTCACAGGCACTATGAGTTCAAAGTTCACTTGAATGAGCACGCACGTTTTCTTGTTTCCAGAAAAATCGTTCTACCAATACTATGTCCAGTTAATATCCGGCTCGAAGGGACCATTATGTGAAGGATTCTAAGGATAATAAGTCGAACGTAGATTTCCACTAATTAATTGCCACAAAATTTGCAAAAAAAAACAAAAAAAAATGTTTTCAGCAGAAAAAAGTTTCAAGCGACAACGAGAAGTGAACCTGCGTTCTTACGTGATAATCCAGCACGTTATCCACTACACCACAGTGTTCTTACAAAGCTGCATGCAATAATCATATTAAAACCACAATTTCCTCATATAATAAGTTCAATACTACTATATTGTCAAATCCACTATTTTTACAAAATACTTCGTTTTTATTTCTACTAATTTTCCAACTTCAGATTTACATTCAAACTAAAAAAAAAACTATAAATTACGACTACAAGAAAAATACTAATTTCAAATCAAAATTGAATTTCTACAAGCACCCAGAGACGACAATGATTTTTCACAGCAACCGCACTTCAAGTTAGCCAAGTTTTTTCACGCTATTTTTTGGTTTCTATAGTCTGTGTTACTTTAATGATTTCCACTTTAACTAACCCGGATTCGATTTCAATATAGACTTTCAAAGATAGAGCCAATGCACCAAAACTTTCCGTCGCGATTACCGTCTTGTACCAAAGGAAAAAGAATCCTATCCGTTGGAGATTATTTAGATTTACCCCCGATGAACCCGCTATCGCAATTTTCTAGAAAAATCGAACCAATGAGAAAATTAGATTTATAAGCCTTAACGGGTTTTGATAACATTTTTAAAAGTTTTAATTCCCCTTAGAACATGATGTTGTCTCAGGTTTTAGTTCCCTTTCTAGATACTTAACGAAGTCATCATATGTAAACTATTGATTCCAGGGTTGGTAATATCTTCTCCGAAACTGATCGAATTCCGATGTATATTCATAGAACATCGATAATGTCATTGCGACAGGAAAGCTCTCGTTTGACTTTTGAGGTGTTCAGCAGGAAAAACACTTGAATTAATGTAAGTATATTTCTTATTTATTTTTTTTTATTTATAAGAACAGGTGTTATATGTTCAGTGTAATTTTATTGATGTGTTGTTTATTGTTTTGCGTGATTGAAATCATTTTCGTCTCTGGTTGTGGTAAGTTTTGTACTACTAACTTGTTTGTTTACATTTTAAATTTCCTATTCCAAACTAATTAAGCAATTTCTATTATTTTTAGATATGAACAAGATGTTATCTATGTGGATTAAAGAAAGTAGAAGAACTATGTACATATCAGATAAGTATTTTCTATTTTTTGTTATCTGAAGATGAAGAATTCTTTGTGTAACTTCTTTCAGGTTCCAAAGATGTCTTCTGACCAAGGTTTCGCTGCAACATACACCCCCCCTTGAAACGTCAGGTTTCAATAAGTAGGTGATAGATTTCATGACTTCCATGGTTGCTGCAAACGGATTTCCATAATGTTCCGGGATAGTGATTCATCGAATTTATATCTGTGAAAATTCAATGTAGTTTGAGAGGATGACTGATACTAGTATTCAAAGATTTGGGAGATGTCTGAAAGGATGTATTTTTTTTTGTGAAAGGATTGTTTATGAGGTAATTTACGGTTTTCTTTTTTCAATTGGATGGGATTATTGTATCAATCGGAAGGAGGCAGGTTTTTGTTACAGGTCGCTTAATGATGTTGTGTTGCGTTTTTATGGTGACGACTCGTATTAAGTTATCCTTTCCCGGATGGGTTTTAACAATTCTTCCCATTAGCCATCGTGACGGTGGAAGTCTTTCATCTTTAACAATAACTAAATCGTTCTCTTTTAGGTTGATTTGTTTTGACAGCCACTTTGGGCGCTGTTGTAGGCGATGTAAATATTCAGTACTCCATCTTGCCCAAAATGTTTGATGTAGTTTTTGGATGTGCTGATAACGATCGAGGCGATTGGTGTTGATGTCCAGGAGAGTAGGTTCTGGCGGCGTGAGTAGAGCTCCTCCAATTAAAAAATGTCCAGGTGTCAAAGCTGAAGTATCACTCGGGTCCTGTGATAGTTCCGTCAGTGGTCTTGAGTTTAAGCTGGCCTCTATTTGCGTCAACAAGGTACTGAATTCTTCATAGGTTAGAATAGTAGTCCCAATTATTCTCTTCAAGTGTGTTTTGGTCGATCTCACTCCGCTTTCCCATAATCCTCCGAAGTGGGGTGAAGAAGGTGGTATGAAATGCCATTTGATTCCTTCGTTTTCAATTGCTTGTGCGATTTCGTTTTCTATGTGTTTTACCATTTCAAGTTTATAACGAGTAAGAATTGCATTTGCCCCAATAAAGTTCGATCCGCAATCACTATACAGATCTGTGCACAAGCCACGACGTGACACGAATCTGCGGAACGTTGCCAAAAATCCAGCTGTAGATAGATCACTTACTAATTCAAGATGCATAGCTTTCGTGACCATGCAGATGAAAACTGCTATATAACCTTTATAGCTGCGAATTCCCCTGCCACTGGAGCTTTTTATATCAAACGGGCCGCAGTAGTCTACTCCAGTATGTGCGAATGGACGTGCTTTTTGTATGCGATAGCTTGGTAGATCTGCCATTAACTGTGTTCTGGATTGGGCTGTCTGCCGAAAACATTGTATGCATTTATGGTTGTATGCGCGAATTATATTTCTGGCGTTTAAAATCCAATATTTGCGACGGAGTAATGAAAGCATGAGCTGAGTACCGCCATGCATTGTTGTTTTGTGCATACTATCAACAATTAGATTTGTTAGATGACTCTTTTCAGGCAATATAATAGGATGCCTTTCTGAAAAGGTAAGCGAGGAGTTTCCAAGGCGACCTCCAACTCTAAGAAGTCCATCATCATGAAAAAACGGATTCAGTTTGATTAGTTTACTCTGTTTTGGGATCTGTTTCTGTTCCCTTAATGCCTTTATTTCCTTATAGAAGTATTCAGCCTGTGTAGCTTGCAGCCAGAATGATAAAGCAGTTTGAAGTTCTTTACTTGCTAAGTATTTTAGTTCTCGATTCTGTGGTGAACTACGGACGTTCCTAGTCCAACGTTGACAATAGGCGGTCATCCTTAGAAGTTTCGTTAGTGACGAATATCGAGACAATAGTTCCCACTGTTGAAAGGGCGTCTGTATGTGTAAGCTCTGAATTTGTTTACGTAATCCCTGTGTTGTTTCTAGCTTTTCTTTACGTTTAGGCCAATTTTCTCTAGATTGTTGTAGCCAATGTGGACCACTCCACCAGAGAGTATGATTTTTGAGTATTCCTGGCTCCATGCCTCTACTTGCACAATCCGCTGGATTTGATTCGCTTGCCACATGAGCCCAACAATTTTCCTTTAGCACTTGATGAATGTGTGAAATTCGATTGGCGACAAAGGTCTCCCACGTTGAAGGATGTTTCTTCAACCACGCAAGTACAATGGTGGAGTCTGTCCATGCATAAATTCCACTAATGTCTAGTTGAAGATTCTGCTGTACTTCCGTCATTAGTTTGGCTAAGAGAGTCGCACCACATAGCTCGAGTCTCGGTAAAGATATAGTTTTTATAGGTGCCACCTTTGTTTTGGCCGAAACTAGGTGCACATCAATTTGTCCATTGACGTTCTCAATGCGAGTCTAGTTGAAGATTCTGCTGTACTTCCGTCATTAGTTTGGCTAAGAGAGTCGCACCACATAGCTCGAGTCTCGGTAAAGATATAGTTTTTATAGGTGCCACCTTTGTTTTGGCCGAAACTAGGTGCACATCAATTTGTCCATTGACGTTCTCAATGCCGCAGCGTATGCTTGAATGGATGCATCACAGAAGCCGTGAAGGTCGATTTTTAACGATTCTTCTCCTGTTTTAATCCACCGAGGAATGTGTAAATGTTGAATAAGACTCAGGCTCTTTCGATAGTTTTTCCAGTTTAATTTGATATCCTCCGGAATTTCGTCATCCCATTGTAGTCCGGCCAACCAAAGTGATTGGATAAGGATCTTTGCTGTTATTATTATAGGGGCGAGCAGTCCAATGGGGTCAAAGAGCTTCGATATTTCTGACAAGATACTACGTTTAGTCCACGTTCGCTGACTTTGGTCTATTTCCACCTTATATGACAGGTGTCAGATTGAGGATTCCAAAGCATTCCAAGAGCCTTAATATCACTAGAGTCCACTGATAAAGGTAGTTCAGGTTCTCTCTTCTCCTCCGGGATAGCTTGTAGAATGCTCTCATTGTTTGAAGCCCATTTACGTAGTTCGAGTCCTCCGGCTTGGAGTAGATGACTGATTTGAAATCGTTTCAGATTGGCTTCTTGAATATTGTTTCCACCGGAAATTAAATCGTCTACATAAAAGTCGTTGAGAACTGCTTCTGCGCCGACAGGATAATTGTGACTATCATCTCTGGCTAATTGTTGCATTGTTCTGATTGCGATATATGGTGCACTTTTAATTCCAAATGTTACTGTTGTCAATTTGTAGTCTCGAATCGGTTTGTCTGGTGAGTCCCTCCACACTATCCGTTGATATTCTGCGTCGTTGGGATGCATGCGGATCTGCCTGTACATTTTTTGAACGTCAGCCGTAAAAGCGATTTTGTGCCTTCTCCACCGCATTAAAATTACGAATAATGTTTCCTGGATGGTTGGTCCTTTCAAGAGAACATCGTTTAAGGACTTACCATTACTTGTGCGTCGCGATGCGTCGAAGACTGTACGAACTTTTGTAGTGGTGCTGCTTGGTTTTATGACGGCGTGATGTGGCAAATACGCGCACTCGTAATACGGATTTCTATTTATATCATGCCTAACAAATTCATTTTCTGTGTTGGTTACTGGTTGCATGTGTCCTAATTCCAAGTATTCATTCATACATTTGACATATTCTGTTTTTAGGTATGGATCTTGACCGAAGTGCCTTTCCATTTGTAACAGGCGACCAATGGCAATATTTCTAGATGCTCCTAGTGCCTTTCCATCTTCGATGAATGGAAGCCGAACTTGATATCTTCCACTGGAACATCTGATATACGTGTTGGCGAAGTGTTGCTCACATAGATTTTCTTCAGATGTAAGAAGAGGTTTAGAAGGTATTTCTTCCAATTCCCAAAACATTTTCAAGTCGTCTTGTAAATTAACGTTAACGTAAAAATTTTGTAGATTCTGAGGCTGTGAAGACCGATTAGATGTTTCACCTGATAATATCCATCCAAATATTGTATGCTGTCCAATTGGAGTGCCAAGTTCACCTCTTCGTATTCCATCACAAATGAGAGATGGGTAGATGTCAGCTCCCAACAACACGTCTATACGTCCTGGTCGATTAAATGTGGGATCAGCCAATTCGAGGCCATCAAGATGCTGCCAAGTAGACTTTGTAATTAGGTGGCCTGGTAGCAGATTTGTGATTGTCCGTAGAACAAATGCGTCAACATGTATTTTAGTTTCGTTGGATGAAATCTTCGGTGTAATAGTCAACTTTACACTGGCTTTGATTTTCTCGGTAGAAGTATTGCCTAATCCAGTTACGTTTACATCTATGAATTCCCTAGGTAATCGAAGAGTTTGTACAACATGTTCTGTGACGAACGACGCCTGCGAACCAGGGTCAATAAGAGCTCTAAAGCTTTGTTCCAGTCCATTTGGTGCAATAATTTTGACTAAGGCTGTTGCTGAGACAATTTGTTGAGATCTGGAATATTGGCTCGCGACAAATGACTGTGCTCCAGCGACAAAATCATTATTGTTCGCAATAGCGAAAGATTGTCTAGAGGTTCCGGGCTGATTGACATGTTCAAGCCGTGAATTTTCTGGCGTATTTTGATTTTTATGTAAGGTTGTGTGATGCGATTTCTTGCATACTAAACATTTAAGCTTACTCGGACAATTCGCTATAAGGTGTCCAGAACCTAGGCAGTTTAGACATAGACCCTTTGATTTTACTGCATCCAATCTAGCTTGATGATTGAGTTCCAAATATTTCGGACATTTGCGAATGGAATGCAATTCACGGCAAAGTAAACAAAGAGAACTTGTAGCTACGTGGAACGTTTGAGGTTTTCTCCAAAACTTTTCTACTTGTGCAGCGGGTGCAGGTTTGATTTCCTTGACTATCGGCTTTCTTTTCACATTCATTACTTCTAACGTACGAAACCTAGCTTCTAAGAATTCTTTCAATTCGTTCCAAGTTGGAATGACTCTTTTTGAGCTTTGCGACTGTTCCCATAATTCTAGGGTCTCGTATGGTAATCTTTGCGTGACAAAATAAATTAAAATAGGATCCCAGTTCTCTGTTTTGATTTCGAGATTTTGGAGAGCTGATTCCTGATTTACGTTTACCTGATTAAATAAAACATCCAACTGGGCCTTAACTAAAACACGTTTGTTGTCATATCTCGATGTCAACATTTGCCATGCTGGCTCAAAGTTTGCGCTAGTAATCATAGTATTACTGAGAAGACTTCTGGCTTCGCCTGAGAGATGTGCCTTCAAATATTGTAATTTTTGCACATGTGATAGACGCTCATTATCATATATCAGAGCTTTAAATAAATCATGAAATGTATTCCAGGCAAGATAATCTCCGGAAAATGTAGGTAGTGATATTTGTGGTAATTTTAGCTCGTCACGCTTTGAGTCTAGACTGATAACCTTAATCTCACTGTCTTTTCCAACAACCGGTTCGGCTATAGCTGATGGGAAATCGCGTTGAAAATCCGATACGATTCTTGCGAACGCGTCTATATAAAAATTCTCAACCACCGAGTATCTTTGTTCTATAAAATATAGATCGTTTTTCATACTTTCGGCGGTCGCCGCTAAAGCTATCTCTTCATCGCGGTTTTTAAACTCCTGCCAATGCTTCTCTAGGTTAGTTATTCTTGCTTCATAATACGGTTTTGATCTGCGATCTTTACCATCCTTTTTATAATTATCAAAGAAATCTTCGATTACCTTTTTACTGCGCTTTTGCAACTTAATTAACTTGTCCATCATATTAGATTAAGTATGTGTATATATGTATTTTGTAAAATAAAAGGCATGCAATAAGAAATAAGATGAAACGGACTCACCAGACTTTTTCAAATCGTATCCAAATTTTTCCAGACTAGTTTTCACTTATTTTATAGTATTTTTCGTTGCCAATAAAAAGAGAGTTTGTATTTGAGGATTTCTCTCTTTTTTTTTTTTTTTACTTTTTCACTTAAGTCACTTGAATTCAATGTTCACAGTCACAGGCACTATGAGTTCAAAGTTCACTTGAATGAGCACGCACGTTTTCTTGTTTCCAGAAAAATCGTTCTACCAATACTATGTCCAGTTAATATCCGGCTCGAAGGACCATTATGTGAAGGATTCTAAGGATAATAAGTCGAACGTAGATTTCCACTAATTAATTGCCACAAAATTTGCAAAAAAAACAAAAAAAAATGTTTTCAGCAGAAAAAAGTTTCAAGCGACAACGAGAAGTGTACCTGCGGTTCTTACGTGATAATCCAGCACGTTATCCACTACACCACAGTGCTCTTACAAAGCTGCATGCAATAATCAAATTAAAACCACAATTTCCTCATATAATAAGTTCAATACTACTATATTGTCAAATCCACTATTTTTACAAAATACTTCGTTTTTATTTCTACTAATTTTCCAACTTCAGATTTACATTCAAACTAAAAAAAAAACTATAAATTACGACTACAAGAAAAATACTAATTTCAAATCAAAATTGAATTTCTACAAGCACCAGAGACGACAATGATTTTTCACAGCAACCGCACTTCAAGTTAGCCCAGTTTTTTCACGCTATTTTTTGGTTTCTATAGTCTGTGTTACTTTAATGATTTCCACTTTTTACTAACCCGGATTCGATTACAATATAGACTTTCAAAGATAGAGCCAATGCACCAAAACTTTCCGTCGCGATTACCGTCTTGTACCAAAGGAAAAAGAATCCTATCCGTTGGAGATTATTTAGATTTACCCCCGATGAACCCGCTATCGCAATTTTCTAGAAAAATCGAACCAATGAGAAAATTAGATTTATAAGCCTTAACGGGTTTTGATAACATTTTTAAAAGTTCTAATTCCCCTTAGAACATGATGTTGTCTCAGGTTTTAGTTCCCTTTCTAGATACTTAACGAAGTCATCATATGTAAACTATTGATTCCAGGGTTGGTAATATCTTCTCCGAAACTGATCGAATTCCGATGTATATTCATAGAACATCGATAATGTCATTGCGACAGGAAAGCTCTCGTTTGACTTTTGAGGTGATCAGCAGGAAAAACACTTGAATTAATGTAAGTATATTTCTTATTTATTTTTTTTTATTTATAAGAACAGGTGTTATATGTTCAGTGTAATTTATTGATGTGTTGTTTATTGTTTTGCGTGATTGAAATCATTTTCGTCTCTGGTTGTGGTAAGTTTTGTACTACTAACTTGTTTGTTTACATTTTAAATTTCCTATACCAAACTAATTAAGCAATTTCTATTATTTTTAGATATGAACAAGATGTTATCTATGTGGATTAAAGAAAGTAGAAGAACTATGTACATATCAGATAAGTATTTTCTATTTTTTGTTATCTGAAGATGAAGAATTCTTTGTGTAACTTCTTTCAGGTGCCAAAGATGTCTTCTGACCAAGGTTTCGCTGCAACAATAGTAAATTATTCAAAAAACAATTTTCAACTGTCGCAAATTTTAAATATCCCAGGGATTGCCTTTTCTATAGTAAATTATTCAAAAAATAATTTTCTACTGTCGCAAATTTTAAATATCCCAGGGATTGCCTTTTCTATAGTAAATTTCTCACAAATTAATTTCTTACTGTCGCAAATTTTAAATATCCCAGGGATTGCCTTTTCTATAGTAAATTATTCAAAAAATAATTTTTTACTGTCGCAAATTTTAAATATCCCAGGGATTGCCTTTTCTATAGTAAATTATTCAAAAAATAATTTTTTACTGTCGCAAATTTTAATTACGCCAGGGATTGCCTTTTCTATAGTAAATTATTCAAAAAATAATTTTTTACTGTTGCAAATTTTAATTGCGCCAGGGATTGCCTTTTCTATAGTAAATTATTCAAAAAATAATTTTCTACTGTCGCAAATTTTAATTACGCCAGGGATTGCCTTTTCTATAGTAAATTATTCAAAAAATAATTTTTTACTGTCGCAAATTGTAATTGCGCCAGGGATTGCCTTTTATATAGTAAATTTTGCAAAAAATAATTTTTTACTGTCGCAAATTTTAATTGCGCCAGGGATTGCCTTTTCTATAGTAAATTATTCAAAAAATAATTTTCTACTGTCGCAAATTTTAATTACGCCAGGGATTGCCTTTTCTATAGTAAATTATTCAAAAAATAATTTTCTACTGTCGCAAATTTTAAATACGCCAGGGATTGCCTTTTCTATAGTAAATTATTCAAAAAATAATTTTATACTGTCGCAAATTTTAATTACGCCAGGGATTGCCTTTTCTATAGTAAATTATTCAAAAAATAATTTTCTACTGTCGCAAATTGTAATTGCGCCAGGGATTGCCTTTTCTATAGTAAATTATTCAAAAAATAATTTTTTACTGTCGCAAATTTTAATTACGCCAGGGATTGCCTTTTCTACAGTAAATTTTTCAAAAAATAATTTTATACTGTCGCAAATTTCAAATCCGCCAGGGATTGCCTTTTCTACAGTAAATTTTGCAAAAAAATAATTTTATACTGTCGCAAATTTTAATTACGCCAGGGATTGCCTTTTCTATAGTAAATTATTCAAAAAATAATTTTCAACTGTCGCAAATTTTAATTACGCCAGGGATTGCCTTTTCTATAGTAAATTATTCAAAAAATAATTTTTTACTGTCGCAAATTTTAATTGCGCCAGGGATTGCCTTTTCTATAGTAAATTTTGCAAAAAATAATTTTATACTGTCGCAAATTTTAATTACGCCAGGGATTGCCTTTTCTATAGTAAATTATTCAAAAAATAATTTTCTACTGTCGCAAATTTTAATTACGCCAGGGATTGCCTTTTCTATAGTAAATTTTGGAAAAAAATAATTTTTTACTGTCGCAAATTTTAAATATCCCATGGATTGCCATTTCTATAGTAAATTATTCAAAAAATAATTTTCTATTGTCGCAAATTTTAATTACGCCAGGGATTGCCTTTTCTATAGTAAATTATTCAAAAAATAATTTTATACTGTCGCAAATTTTAATTACGCCAGGGATTGCCTTTTCTAAATTAAATTATTCAAAAAATAATTTTTTACTGTCGCAAATTTTAATTGCGCCAGGGATTGCCTTTTCTATAGTAAATTTTGCAAAAAATAATTTTATACTGTCGCAAATTTTAATTACGCCAGGGATTGCCTTTTCTATAGTAAATTATTCAAAAAATAATTTCTTACTGTCGCAAATTTTAAATACGCCAGGGATTGCCTTTTCTATAGTAAATTATTCAAAAAATAATTTTTTACTGTCGCAAATTTTAATTACGCGAGGGATTGCCTTTTCTATAGTAAATTATTCAAAAAATAATTTTTTACTGTCGCAAATTTTAATTGCGCCAGGGATTGCCTTTTCTATAGTAAATTATTCAAAAAATAATTTTATACTGTCGCAAATTTTAATTACGCCAGGGATTGCCTTTTCTATAGTAAATTATTCAAAAAATAATTTTCAACTGTCGCAAATTTTAATTACGCCAGGGATTGCCTTTTCTAAATTAAATTATTCAAAAAATAATTTTTTACTGTCGCAAATTTTAATTGCGCCAGGGATTGCCTTTTCTATAGTAAATTTTGCAAAAAATAATTTTATACTGTCGCAAATTTTAATTACGCCAGGGATTGCCTTTTCTATAGTAAATTATTCAAAAAATAATTTTCTACTGTCGCAAATTTTAATTACGCCAGGGATTGCCTTTTCTATAGTAAATTTTGCAAAAAAATAATTTTTTACTGTCGCAAATTTTAAATATCCCAGGGATTGCCTTTTCTATAGTAAATTATTCAAAAAATAATTTTCTACTGTCGCAAATTTTAATTACGCCAGGGATTGCCTTTTCTATAGTAAATTATTCAAAAAATAATTTTATACTGTCGCAAATTTTAATTACGCCAGGGATTGCCTTTTCTATAGTAAATTTTGCAAAAAATAATTTTTTACTGTCGCAAATTTTAAATACGCCAGGGATTGCCTTTTCTATAGTAAATTATTCTAAAAATAATTTCTTACTGTCGCAAATTTTAAATACGCCAGGGATTGCCTTTTCTATAGTAAATTATTCAAAAAATAATTTTTTACTGTCGCAAATTTTAATTACGCTAGGGATTGCCTTTTCTATAGTAAATTATTCAAAAAATTATTTTTTACTGTCGCAAATTTTAATTGCGCCAGGGATTGCCTTTTCTATAGTAAATTATTCAAAAAATAATTTTTTGCTGTCGCAAATTTTAATTACGCCAGGGATTGCCTTTTCTATAGTAAATTATTCAAAAAAAAATTTTTTACTGTCGCAAATTTTAATTGCGCCAGGGATTGCCTTTTCTACAGTAAATTATTCAAAAAATAATTTTATACTGTCGCAAATTTTAAATACGCCAGGGATTGCCTTTTCTATAGTTGTGAAGGATTCTAAGGATATTAAGTCGAACGTAGATTTCCACTAATTAATTGCCACAAAATTTGCAAAAAAAACAAAAGAAAATGTTTTCAGCAGAAAAAAGTTTCAAGCGACAACGAGAAGTGAACCTGCGGTTCTTACATGATAATCCAGCACGTTATCCACTACACCACAGTGTTCTTACAAAGCTGCATGCAATAATCAAATTAAAACCACAATTTCCTCATATAATAAGTTCAATACTACTATATTGTCAAATCCACTATTTTTACAAAATACTTCGTTTTTATTTCTACTAATTTTCCAACTTCAGATTTACATTCAAACTAAAAAAAAAACTATAAATTACGACTACAAGAAAAATACTAATTTCAAATCAAAATTGAATTTCTACAAGCACCAGAGACGACAATGATTTTTCACAGCAACCGCACTTCAAGTTAGCCCAGTTTTTTCACGCTATTTTTTGGTTTCTATAGTCTGTGTTACTTTAATGATTTCCACTTTTTACTAACCCGGATTCGATTACAATATAGACTTTCAAAGATAGAGCCAATGCACCAAAACTTTCCGTCGCGATTACCGTCTTGTACCAAAGGAAAAAGAATCCTATCCGTTGGAGATTATTTAGATTTACCCCCGATGAACCCGCTATAGCAATTTTCTAGAAAAATCGAACCAATGAGAAAATTAGATTTATAAGCCTTAACGGGTTTTGATAACATTTTTAAAAGTTCTAATTCCCCTTAGAACATGATGTTGTCTCAGGTTTTAGTTCCCTTTCTAGATACTTAACGAAGTCATCATATGTAAACTATTGATTCCAGGGTTGGTAATATCTTCTCCGAAACTGATCGAATTCCGATGTATATTCATAGAACATCGATAATGTCATTGCGACAGGAAAGCTCTCGTTTGACTTTTGAGGTGATCAGCAGGAAAAACACTTGAATTAATGTAAGTATATTTCTTATTTATTTTTTTTTATTTATAAGAACAGGTGTTATATGTTCAGTGTAATTTATTGATGTGTTGTTTATTGTTTTGCGTGATTGAAATCATTTTCGTCTCTGGTTGTGGTAAGTTTTGTACTACTAACTTGTTTGTTTACATTTTAAATTTCCTATACCAAACTAATTAAGCAATTTCTATTATTTTTAGATATGAACAAGATGTTATCTATGTGGATTAAAGAAAGTAGAAGAACTATGTACATATCAGATAAGTATTTTATATTTTTTGTTATCTGAAGATGAAGAATTCTTTGTGTAACTTCTTTCAGGTTCCAAAGATGTCTTCTGACCAAGGTTTCGCTGCAACATACACCCCCCCTTGAAACGTCAGGTTTCAATAAGTAGGTGATAGATTTCATGACTTCCATGGTTGCTGCAAACGGATTTCCATAATGTTCCGGGATAGTGATTCATCGAATTTATATCTGTGAAAATTCAATGTAGTTTGAGAGGATGACTGATACTAGTATTCAAAGATTTGGGAGATGTCTGAAAGGATGTATTTTTTTTTGTGAAAGGATTGTTTATGAGGTAATTTACGGTTTTCTTTTTTCAATTGGATGGGATTATTGTATCAATCGGAAGGAGGCAGGTTTTTGTTACAGGTCGCTTAATGATGTTGTGTTGCGTTTTTATGGTGACGACTCGTATTAAGTTATCCTTTCCCGGATGGGTTTTAACAATTCTTCCCATTAGCCATCGTGACGGTGGAAGTCTTTCATCTTTAACAATAACTAAATCGTTCTCTTTTAGGTTGATTTGTTTTGACAGCCACTTTGGGCGCTGTTGTAGGCGATGTAAATATTCAGTACTCCATCTTGCCCAAAATGTTTGATGTAGTTTTTGGATGTACTGATAACGATCGAGGCGATTGGTGTTGATGTCCAGGAGAGTAGGTTCTGGCGGCGTGAGTAGAGCTCCTCCAATTAAAAAATGTCCAGGTGTCAAAGCTGAAGTATCACTCGGGTCCTGTGATAGTTCCGTCAGTGGTCTTGAGTTTAAGCTGGCCTCTATTTGCGTCAACAAGGTACTGAATTCTTCATAGGTTAGAATAGTAGTCCCAATTATTCTCTTCAAGTGTGTTTTGGTCGATCTCACTCCGCTTTCCCATAATCCTCCGAAGTGGGGTGAAGAAGGTGGTATGAAATGCCATTTGATTCCTTCGTTTTCAATTGCTTGTGCGATTTCGTTTTCTATGTGTTTTACCATTTCAAGTTTATAACGAGTAAGAATTGCATTTGCCCCAATAAAGTTCGATCCGCAATCACTATACAGATCTGTGCACAAGCCACGACGTGACACGAATCTGCGGAACGTTGCCAAAAATCCAGCTGTAGATAGATCACTTACTAATTCAAGATGCATAGCTTTCGTGACCATGCAGATGAAAACTGCTATATAACCTTTATAGCTGCGAATTCCCCTGCCACTGGAGCTTTTTATATCAAACGGGCCGCAGTAGTCTACTCCAGTATGTGCGAATGGACGTGCTTTTTGTATGCGATAGCTTGGTAGATCTGCCATTAACTGTGTTCTGGATTGGGCTGTCTGCCGAAAACATTGTATGCATTTATGGTTGTATGCGCGAATTATATTTCTGGCGTTTAAAATCCAATATTTGCGACGGAGTAATGAAAGCATGAGCTGAGTACCGCCATGCATTGTTGTTTTGTGCATACTATCAACAATTAGATTTGTTAGATGACTCTTTTCAGGCAATATAATAGGATGCCTTTCTGAAAAGGTAAGCGAGGAGTTTCCAAGGCGACCTCCAACTCTAAGAAGTCCATCATCATGAAAAAACGGATTCAGTTTGATTAGTTTACTCTGTTTTGGGATCTGTTTCTGTTCCCTTAATGCCTTTATTTCCTTATAGAAGTATTCAGCCTGTGTAGCTTGCAGCCAGAATGATAAAGCAGTTTGAAGTTCTTTACTTGCTAAGTATTTTAGTTCTCGATTCTGTGGTGAACTACGGACGTTCCTAGTCCAACGTTGACAATAGGCGGTGATCCTTAGAAGTTTCGTTAGTGACGAATATCGAGACAATAGTTCCCACTGTTGAAAGGGCGTCTGTATGTGTAAGCTCTGAATTTGTTTACGTAATCCCTGTGTTGTTTCTAGCTTTTCTTTACGTTTAGGCCAATTTTCTCTAGATTGTTGTAGCCAATGTGGACCACTCCACCAGAGAGTATGATTTTTGAGTATTCCTGGCTCCATGCCTCTACTTGCACAATCCGCTGGATTTGATTCGCTTGCCACATGAGCCCAACAATTTTCCTTTAGCACTTGATGAATGTGTGAAATTCGATTGGCGACAAAGGTCTCCCACGTTGAAGGATGTTTCTTCAACCACGCAAGTACAATGGTGGAGTCTGTCCATGCATAAATTCCACTAATGTCTAGTTGAAGATTCTGCTGTACTTCCGTCATTAGTTTGGCTAAGAGAGTCGCACCACATAGCTCGAGTCTCGGTAAAGATATAGTTTTTATAGGTGCCACCTTTGTTTTGGCCGAAACTAGGTGCACATCAATTTGTCCATTGACGTTCTCAATGCGAGTCTAGTTGAAGATTCTGCTGTACTTCCGTCATTAGTTTGGCTAAGAGAGTCGCACCACATAGCTCGAGTCTCGGTAAAGATATAGTTTTTATAGGTGCCACCTTTGTTTTGGCCGAAACTAGGTGCACATCAATTTGTCCATTGACGTTCTCAATGCCGCAGCGTATGCTTGAATGGATGCATCACAGAAGCCGTGAAGGTCGATTTTTAACGATTCTTCTCCTGTTTTAATCCACCGAGGAATGTGTAAATGTTGAATAAGACTCAGGCTCTTTCGATAGTTTTTCCAGCTTAATTTGATATCCTCCGGAATTTCGTCATCCCATTGTAGTCCGGCCAACCAAAGTGATTGGATAAGGATCTTTGCTGTTATTATTATAGGGGCGAGCAGTCCAATGGGGTCAAAGAGCTTCGATATTTCTGACAAGATACTACGTTTAGTCCACGTTCGCTGACTTTGGTCTATTTCCACCTTATATGACAGGGTGTCAGATTGAGGATTCCAAAGCATTCCAAGAGCCTTAATATCACTAGAGTCCACTGATAAAGGTAGTTCAGGTTCTCTCTTCTCCTCCGGGATAGCTTGTAGAATGCTCTCATTGTTTGAAGCCCATTTACGTAGTTCGAGTCCTCCGGCTTGGAGTAGATGACTGATTTGAAATCGTTTCAGATTGGCTTCTTGAATATTGTTTCCACCGGAAATTAAATCGTCTACATAAAAGTCGTTGAGAACTGCTTCTGCGCCGACAGGATAATTGTGACTTTCATCTCTGGCTAATTGTTGCATTGTTCTGATTGCGATATATGGTGCACTTTTAATTCCAAATGTTACTGTTGTCAATTTGTAGTCTCGAATCGGTTTGTCTGGTGAGTCCCTCCACACTATCCGTTGATATTCTGCGTCGTTGGGATGCATGCGGATCTGCCTGTACATTTTTTGAACGTCAGCCGTAAAAGCGATTTTGTGCCTTCTCCACCGCATTAAAATTACGAATAATGTTTCCTGGATGGTTGGTCCTTTCAAGAGAACATCGTTTAAGGACTTACCATTACTTGTGCGTCGCGATGCGTCGAAGACTGTACGAACTTTTGTAGTGGTGCTGCTTGGTTTTATGACGGCGTGATGTGGCAAATACGCGCACTCGTAATACGGATTTCTATTTATATCATGCCTAACAAATTCATTTTCTGTGTTGGTTACTGGTTGCATGTGTCCTAATTCCAAGTATTCATTCATACATTTGACATATTCTGTTTTTAGGTATGGATCTTGACCGAAGTGCCTTTCCATTTGTAACAGGCGACCAATGGCAATATTTCTAGATGCTCCTAGTGCCTTTCCATCTTCGATGAATGGAAGCCGAACTTGATATCTTCCACTGGAACATCTGATATACGTGTTGGCGAAGTGTTGCTCACATAGATTTTCTTCAGATGTAAGAAGAGGTTTAGAAGGTATTTCTTCCAATTCCCAAAACATTTTCAAGTCGTCTTGTAAATTAACGTTAACGTAAAAATTTTGTAGATTCTGAGGCTGTGAAGACCGATTAGATGTTTCACCTGATAATATCCATCCAAATATTGTATGCTGTCCAATTGGAGTGCCAAGTTCACCTCTTCGTATTCCATCACAAATGAGAGATGGGTAGATGTCAGCTCCCAACAACACGTCTATACGTCCTGGTCGATTAAATGTGGGATCAGCCAATTCGAGGCCATCAAGATGCTGCCAAGTAGACTTTGTAATTAGGTGGCCTGGTAGCAGATTTGTGATTGTCCGTAGAACAAATGCGTCAACATGTATTTTAGTTTCGTTGGATGAAATCTTCGGTGTAATAGTCAACTTTACACTGGCTTTGATTTTCTCGGTAGAAGTATTGCCTAATCCAGTTACGTTTACATCTATGAATTCCCTAGGTAATCGAAGAGTTTGTACAACATGTTCTGTGACGAACGACGCCTGCGAACCAGGGTCAATAAGAGCTCTAAAGCTTTGTTCCAGTCCATTTGGTGCAATAATTTTGACTAAGGCTGTTGCTAAGACAATTTGTTGAGATCTGGAATATTGGCTCGCGACAAATGACTGTGCTCCAGCGACAAAATCATTATTGTTCGCAATAGCGAAAGATTGTCTAGAGGTTCCGGGCTGATTGACATGTTCAAGCCGTGAATTTTCTGGTGTATTTTGATTTTTATGTAAGGTTGTGTGATGCGATTTCTTGCATACTAAACATTTAAGCTTACTCGGACAATTCGCTATAAGGTGTCCAGAACCTAGGCAGTTTAGACATAGACCCTTTGATTTTACTGCATCCAATCTAGCTTGATGATTGAGTTCCAAATATTTCGGACATTTGCGAATGGAATGCAATTCACGGCAAAGTAAACAAAGAGAACTTGTAGCTACGTGGAACGTTTGAGGTTTTCTCCAAAACTTTTCTACTTGTGCAGCGGGTGCAGGTTTGATTTCCTTGACTATCGGCTTTCTTTTCACATTCATTACTTCTAACGTACGAAACCTAGCTTCTAAGAATTCTTTCAATTCGTTCCAAGTTGGAATGACTCTTTTTGAGCTTTGCGACTGTTCCCATAATTCTAGGGTCTCGTATGGTAATCTTTGCGTGACAAAATAAATTAAAATAGGATCCCAGTTCTCTGTTTTGATTTCGAGATTTTGGAGAGCTGATTCCTGATTTACGTTTACCTGATTAAATAAAACATCCAACTGGGCCTTAACTAAAACACGTTTGTTGTCATATCTCGATGTCAACATTTGCCATGCTGGCTCAAAGTTTGCGCTAGTAATCATAGTATTACTGAGAAGACTTCTGGCTTCGCCTGAGAGATGTGCCTTCAAATATTGTAATTTTTGCACATGTGATAGACGCTCATTATCATATATCAGAGCTTTAAATAAATCATGAAATGTATTCCAGGCAAGATAATCTCCGGAAAATGTAGGTAGTGATATTTGTGGTAATTTTAGCTCGTCACGCTTTGAGTCTAGACTGATAACCTTAATCTCACTGTCTTTTCCAACAACCGGTTCGGCTATAGCTGATGGGAAATCGCGTTGAAAATCCGATACGATTCTTGCGAACGCGTCTATATAAAAATTCTCAACCACCGAGTATCTTTGTTCTATAAAATATAGATCGTTTTTCATACTTTCGGCGGTCGCCGCTAAAGCTATCTCTTCATCGCGGTTTTTAAACTCCTGCCAATGCTTCTCTAGGTTAGTTATTCTTGCTTCATAATACGGTTTTGATCTGCGATCTTTACCATCCTTTTTATAATTATCAAAGAAATCTTCGATTACCTTTTTACTGCGCTTTTGCAACTTAATTAACTTGTCCATCATATTAGATTAAGTATGTGTATATATGTATTTTGTAAAATAAAAGGCATGCAATAAGAAATAAGATGAAACGGACTCACCAGACTTTTTCAAATCGTATCCAAATTTTTCCAGACTAGTTTTCACTTATTTTATAGTATTTTTCGTTGCCAATAAAAAGAGTTTGTATTTGAGGATTTCTCTCTTTTTTTTTTTTTTACTTTTTCACTTAAGTCACTTGAATTCAATGTTCACAGTCACAGGCACTATGAGTTCAAAGTTCACTTGAATGAGCACGCACGTTTTCTTGTTTCCAGAAAAATCGTTCTACCAATACTATGTCCAGTTAATATCCGGCTCGAAGGACCATTATGTGAAGGATTCTAAGGATAATAAGTCGAACGTAGATTTCCACTAATTAATTGCCACAAAATTTGCAAAAAAAACAAAAAAAAATGTTTTCAGCAGAAAAAAGTTTCAAGCGACAACGAGAAGTGTACCTGCGGTTCTTACGTGATAATCCAGCACGTTATCCACTACACCACAGTGCTCTTACAAAGCTGCATGCAATAATCAAATTAAAACCACAATTTCCTCATATAATAAGTTCAATACTACTATATTGTCAAATCCACTATTTTTACAAAATACTTCGTTTTTATTTCTACTAATTTTCCAACTTCAGATTTACATTCAAACTAAAAAAAAAACTATAAATTACGACTACAAGAAAAATACTAATTTCAAATCAAAATTGAATTTCTACAAGCACCAGAGACGACAATGATTTTTCACAGCAACCGCACTTCAAGTTAGCCCAGTTTTTTCACGCTATTTTTTGGTTTCTATAGTCTGTGTTACTTTAATGATTTCCACTTTTTACTAACCCGGATTCGATTACAATATAGACTTTCAAAGATAGAGCCAATGCACCAAAACTTTCCGTCGCGATTACCGTCTTGTACCAAAGGAAAAAGAATCCTATCCGTTGGAGATTATTTAGATTTACCCCCGATGAACCCGCTATCGCAATTTTCTAGAAAAATCGAACCAATGAGAAAATTAGATTTATAAGCCTTAACGGGTTTTGATAACATTTTTAAAAGTTCTAATTCCCCTTAGAACATGATGTTGTCTCAGGTTTTAGTTCCCTTTCTAGATACTTAACGAAGTCATCATATGTAAACTATTGATTCCAGGGTTGGTAATATCTTCTCCGAAACTGATCGAATTCCGATGTATATTCATAGAACATCGATAATGTTATTGCGACAGGAAAGCTCTCGTTTGACTTTTGAGGTGATCAGCAGGAAAAACACTTGAATTAATGTAAGTATATTTCTTATTTATTTTTTTTTATTTATAAGAACAGGTGTTATATGTTCAGTGTAATTTATTGATGTGTTGTTTATTGTTTTGCGTGATTGAAATCATTTTCGTCTCTGGTTGTGGTAAGTTTTGTACTACTAACTTGTTTGTTTACATTTTAAATTTCCTATACCAAACTAATTAAGCAATTTCTATTATTTTTAGATATGAACAAGATGTTATCTATGTGGATTAAAGAAAGTAGAAGAACTATGTACATATCAGATAAGTATTTTCTATTTTTTGTTATCTGAAGATGAAGAATTCTTTGTGTAACTTCTTTCAGGTGCCAAAGATGTCTTCTGACCAAGGTTTCGCTGCAACAATAGTAAATTATTCAAAAAACAATTTTCAACTGTCGCAAATTTTAAATATCCCAGGGATTGCCTTTTCTATAGTAAATTATTCAAAAAATAATTTTCTACTGTCGCAAATTTTAAATATCCCAGGGATTGCCTTTTCTATAGTAAATTTCTCACAAATTAATTTCTTACTGTCGCAAATTTTAAATATCCCAGGGATTGCCTTTTCTATAGTAAATTATTCAAAAAATAATTTTTTACTGTCGCAAATTTTAAATATCCCAGGGATTGCCTTTTCTATAGTAAATTATTCAAAAAATAATTTTTTACTGTCGCAAATTTTAATTACGCCAGGGATTGCCTTTTCTATAGTAAATTATTCAAAAAATAATTTTTTACTGTTGCAAATTTTAATTGCGCCAGGGATTGCCTTTTCTATAGTAAATTATTCAAAAAATAATTTTCTACTGTCGCAAATTTTAATTACGCCAGGGATTGCCTTTTCTATAGTAAATTATTCAAAAAATAATTTTTTACTGTCGCAAATTGTAATTGCGCCAGGGATTGCCTTTTATATAGTAAGTTTTGCAAAAAATAATTTTTTACTGTCGCAAATTTTAATTGCGCTAGGGATTGCCTTTTCTATAGTAAATTATTCAAAAAATAATTTTCTACTGTCGCAAATTTTAATTACGCCAGGGATTGCCTTTTCTATAGTAAATTATTCAAAAAATAATTTTCTACTGTCGCAAATTTTAAATACGCCAGGGATTGCCTTTTCTATAGTAAATTATTCAAAAAATAATTTTATACTGTCGCAAATTTTAATTACGCCAGGGATTGCCTTTTCTATAGTAAATTATTCAAAAAATAATTTTCTACTGTCGCAAATTGTAATTGCGCCAGGGATTGCCTTTTCTATAGTAAATTATTCAAAAAATAATTTTTTACTGTCGCAAATTTTAATTACGCCAGGGATTGCCTTTTCTACAGTAAATTTTTCAAAAAATAATTTTATACTGTCGCAAATTTCAAATCCGCCAGGGATTGCCTTTTCTACAGTAAATTTTGCAAAAAAATAATTTTTTACTGTCGCAAATTTTAAATATCCCAGGGATTGCCTTTTCTATAGTAAATTTCTCACAAATTAATTTTTTACTGTCGCAAATTTTAAATACGCCAGGGATTGCCTTTTCTATAGTAAATTATTCAAAAAATAATTTTTTACTGTCGCAAATTTTAAATATCCCAGGGATTGCCTTTTCTATAGTAAATTATTCAAAAAATAATTTTTTACTGTCGCAAATTTTAATTGCGCCAGGGATTGCCTTTTCTATAGTAAATTATTCAAAAAATAATTTTTTACTGTCGCAAATTTTAATTACGCCAGGGATTGCCTTTTCTATAGTAAATTATTCAAAAAATAATTTTATACTGTTGCAAATTTTAATTACGCCAGGGATTGCCTTTTCTATAGTAAATTATTCAAAAAATAATTTTTTACTGTCGCAAATTTTAAGTGCGCCAGGGATTGCCTTTTCTATAGTAAATTATTCAAAAAATAATTTTTTACTGTCGCAAATTTTAATTACGCCAGGGATTGCCTTTTCTATAGTAAATTATTCAAAAAATAATTTTCAACTGTCGCAAATTTTAATTGCGCCAGGGATTGCCTTTTCTATAGTAAATTATTCAAAAAATAATTTTATACTGTCGCAAATTTTAATTACGCCAGGGATTGCCTTTTCTATAGTAAATTATTCAAAAAATAATTTTCAACTGTCGCAAATTTTAATTAGGCCAGGGATTGCCTTTTCTATAGTAAATTATTCAAAAAATAATTTTTTACTGTCGCAAATTTTAATTGCGCCAGGGATTGCCTTTTCTATAGTAAATTTTGCAAAAAATAATTTTATACTGTCGCAAATTTTAATTACGCCAGGGATTGCCTTTTCTATAGTAAATTATTCAAAAAATAATTTTCTACTGTCGCAAATTTTAATTACGCCAGGGATTGCCTTTTCGATAGTAAATTTTGGAAAAAAATAATTTTTTACTGTCGCAAATTTTAAATATCCCATGGATTGCCTTTTCTATAATAAATTATTCAAAAAATAATTTTCTATTGTCGCAAATTTTAATTACGCCAGGGATTGCCTTTTCTATAGTAAATTATTCAAAAAATAATTTTATACTGTCGCAAATTTTAATTACGCCAGGGATTGCCTTTTCTAAATTAAATTATTCAAAAAATAATTTTTTACTGTCGCAAATTTTAATTGCGCCAGGGATTGCCTTTTCTATAGTAAATTTTGCAAAAAATAATTTTATACTGTCGCAAATTTTAATTACGCCAGGGATTGCCTTTTCTATAGTAAATTATTCAAAAAATAATTTCTTACTGTCGCAAATTTTAAATACGCCAGGGATTGCCTTTTCTATAGTAAATTATTCAAAAAATAATTTTTTACTGTCGCAAATTTTAATTACGCGAGGGATTGCCTTTTCTATAGTAAATTATTCAAAAAATAATTTTTTACTGTCGCAAATTTTAATTGCGCCAGGGATTGCCTTTTCTATAGTAAATTATTCAAAAAATAATTTTTTACTGTCGCAAATTTTAATTACGCCAGGGATTGCCTTTTCTATAGTAAATTATTCAAAAAATAATTTTATACTGTCGCAAATTTTAATTACGCCAGGGATTGCCTTTTCTATAGTAAATTATTAAAAAAATAATTTTCAACTGTCGCAAATTTTAATTACGCCAGGGATTGCCTTTTCTAAATTAAATTATTCAAAAAATAATTTTTTACTGTCGCAAATTTTAATTGCGCCAGGGATTGCCTTTTCTATAGTAAATTTTGCAAAAAATAATTTTATACTGTCGCAAATTTTAATTACGCCAGGGATTGCCTTTTCTATAGTAAATTATTCAAAAAATAATTTTCTACTGTCGCAAATTTTAATTACGCCAGGGATTGCCTTTTCTATAGTAAATTTTGCAAAAAAATAATTTTTTACTGTCGCAAATTTTAAATATCCCAGGGATTGCCTTTTCTATAGTAAATTATTCAAAAAATAATTTTCTACTGTCGCAAATTTTAATTACGCCAGGGATTGCCTTTTCTATAGTAAATTATTCAAAAAATAATTTTATACTGTCGCAAATTTTAATTACGCCAGGGATTGCCTTTTCTATAGTAAATTTTGCAAAAAATAATTTTTTACTGTCGCAAATTTTAAATACGCCAGGTATTGCCTTTTCTATAGTAAATTATTCTAAAAATAATTTCTTACTGTCGCAAATTTTAAATACGCCAGGGATTGCCTTTTCTATAGTAAATTATTCAAAAAATAATTTTTTACTGTCGCAAATTTTAATTACGCTAGGGATTGCCTTTTCTATAGTAAATTATTCAAAAAATTATTTTTTACTGTCGCAAATTTTAATTGCGCCAGGGATTGCCTTTTCTATAGTAAATTATTCAAAAAAAAATTTTTTACTGTCGCAAATTTTAATTGCGCCAGGGATTGCCTTTTCTACAGTAAATTATTCAAAAAATAATTTTATACTGTCGCAAATTTTAAATACGCCAGGGATTGCCTTTTCTATAGTTGTGAAGGATTCTAAGGATATTAAGTCGAACGTAGATTTCCACTAATTAATTGCCACAAAATTTGCAAAAAAAACAAAAGAAAATGTTTTCAGCAGAAAAAAGTTTCAAGCGACAACGAGAAGTGAACCTGCGGTTCTTACATGATAATCCAGCACGTTATCCACTACACCACAGTGTTCTTACAAAGCTGCATGCAATAATCAAATTAAAACCACAATTTCCTCATATAATAAGTTCAATACTACTATATTGTCAAATCCACTATTTTTACAAAATACTTCGTTTTTATTTCTACTAATTTTCCAACTTCAGATTTACATTCAAACTAAAAAAAAAACTA
This sequence comes from Dioctria linearis, assembly GCA_963930735.1. Classification (NCBI taxonomy): domain Eukaryota; kingdom Metazoa; phylum Arthropoda; class Insecta; order Diptera; family Asilidae; genus Dioctria; species Dioctria linearis. The sequence continues at coordinate 113,290 of CAWVNZ010000355.1, read as the reverse complement.
TAAATTACGACTACAAGAAAAATACTAATTTCAAATCAAAATTGAATTTCTACAAGCACCAGAGACGACAATGATTTTTCACAGCAACCGCACTTCAAGTTAGCCCAGTTTTTTCACGCTATTTTTTGGTTTCTATAGTCTGTGTTACTTTAATGATTTCCACTTTTTACTAACCCGGATTCGATTACAATATAGACTTTCAAAGATAGAGCCAATGCACCAAAACTTTCCGTCGCGATTACCGTCTTGTACCAAAGGAAAAAGAATCCTATCCGTTGGAGATTATTTAGATTTACCCCCGATGAACCCGCTATAGCAATTTTCTAGAAAAATCGAACCAATGAGAAAATTAGATTTATAAGCCTTAACGGGTTTTGATAACATTTTTAAAAGTTCTAATTCCCCTTAGAACATGATGTTGTCTCAGGTTTTAGTTCCCTTTCTAGATACTTAACGAAGTCATCATATGTAAACTATTGATTCCAGGGTTGGTAATATCTTCTCCGAAACTGATCGAATTCCGATGTATATTCATAGAACATCGATAATGTCATTGCGACAGGAAAGCTCTCGTTTGACTTTTGAGGTGATCAGCAGGAAAAACACTTGAATTAATGTAAGTATATTTCTTATTTATTTTTTTTTATTTATAAGAACAGGTGTTATATGTTCAGTGTAATTTATTGATGTGTTGTTTATTGTTTTGCGTGATTGAAATCATTTTCGTCTCTGGTTGTGGTAAGTTTTGTACTACTAACTTGTTTGTTTACATTTTAAATTTCCTATACCAAACTAATTAAGCAATTTCTATTATTTTTAGATATGAACAAGATGTTATCTATGTGGATTAAAGAAAGTAGAAGAACTATGTACATATCAGATAAGTATTTTCTATTTTTTGTTATCTGAAGATGAAGAATTCTTTGTGTAACTTCTTTCAGGTTCCAAAGATGTCTTCTGACCAAGGTTTCGCTGCAACATACACCCCCCCTTGAAACGTCAGGTTTCAATAAGTAGGTGATAGATTTCATTACTTCCATGGTTGCTGCAAACGGATTTCCATAATGTTCCGGGATAGTGATTCATCGAATTTATATCTGTGAAAATTCAATGTAGTTTGAGAGGATGACTGATACTAGTATTCAAAGATTTGGGAGATGTCTGAAAGGATGTATTTTTTTTTGTGAAAGGATTGTTTATGAGGTAATTTACGGTTTTCTTTTTTCAATTGGATGGGATTATTGTATCAATCGGAAGGAGGCAGGTTTTTGTTACAGGTCGCTTAATGATGTTGTGTTGCGTTTTTATGGTGACGACTCGTATTAAGTTATCCTTTCCCGGATGGGTTTTAACAATTCTTCCCATTAGCCAACGTGACGGTGGAAGTCTTTCATCTTTAACAATAACTAAATCGTTCTCTTTTAGGTTGATTTGTTTTGACAGCCACTTTGGGCGCTGTTGTAGGCGATGTAAATATTCAGTACTCCATCTTGCCCAAAATGTTTGATGTAGTTTTTGGATGTACTGATAACGATCGAGGCGATTGGTGTTGATGTCCAGGAGAGTAGGTTCTGGCGGCGTGAGTAGAGCTCCTCCAATTAAAAAATGTCCAGGTGTCAAAGCTGAAGTATCACTCGGGTCCTGTGATAGTTCCGTCAGTGGTCTTGAGTTTAAGCTGGCCTCTATTTGCGTCAACAAGGTACTGAATTCTTCATAGGTTAGAATAGTAGTCCCAATTATTCTCTTCAAGTGTGTTTTGGTCGATCTCACTCCGCTTTCCCATAATCCTCCGAAGTGGGGTGAAGAAGGTGGTATGAAATGCCATTTGATTCCTTCGTTTTCAATTGCTTGTGCGATTTCGTTTTCTATGTGTTTTACCATTTCAAGTTTATAACGAGTAAGAATTGCATTTGCCCCAATAAAGTTCGATCCGCAATCACTATACAGATCTGTGCACAAGCCACGACGTGACACGAATCTGCGGAACGTTGCCAAAAATCCAGCTGTAGATAGATCACTTACTAATTCAAGATGCATAGCTTTCGTGACCATGCAGATGAAAACTGCTATATAACCTTTATAGCTGCGAATTCCCCTGCCACTGGAGCTTTTTATATCAAACAGGCCGCAGTAGTCTACTCCAGTATGTGCGAATGGACGTGCTTTTTGTATGCGATAGCTTGGTAGATCTGCCATTAACTGTGTTCTGGATTGGGCTGTCTGCCGAAAACATTGTATGCATTTATGGTTGTATGCGCGAATTATATTTCTGGCGTTTAAAATCCAATATTTGCGACGGAGTAATGAAAGCATGAGCTGAGTACCGCCATGCATTGTTGTTTTGTGCATACTATCAACAATTAGATTTGTTAGATGACTCTTTTCAGGCAATATAATAGGATGCCTTTCTGAAAAGGTAAGCGAGGAGTTTCCAAGGCGACCTCCAACTCTAAGAAGTCCATCATCATGAAAAAACGGATTCAGTTTGATTAGTTTACTCTGTTTTGGGATCTGTTTCTGTTCCCTTAATGCCTTTATTTCCTTATAGAAGTATTCAGCCTGTGTAGCTTGCAGCCAGAATGATAAAGCAGTTTGAAGTTCTTTACTTGCTAAGTATTTTAGTTCTCGATTCTGTGGTGAACTACGGACGTTCCTAGTCCAACGTTGACAATAGGCGGTGATCCTTAGAAGTTTCGTTAGTGACGAATATCGAGACAATAATTCCCACTGTTGAAAGGGCGTCTGTATGTGTAAGCTCTGAATTTGTTTACGTAATCCCTGTGTTGTTTCTAGCTTTTCTTTACGTTTAGGCCAATTTTCTCTAGATTGTTGTAGCCAATGTGGACCACTCCACCAGAGAGTATGATTTTTGAGTATTCCTGGCTCCATGCCTCTACTTGCACAATCCGCTGGATTTGATTCGCTTGCCACATGAGCCCAACAATTTTCCTTTAGCACTTGATGAATGTGTGAAATTCGATTGGCGACAAAGGTCTCCCACGTTGAAGGATGTTTCTTCAACCACGCAAGTACAATGGTGGAGTCTGTCCATGCATAAATTCCACTAATGTCTAGTTGAAGATTCTGCTGTACTTCCGTCATTAGTTTGGCTAAGAGAGTCGCACCACATAGCTCGAGTCTCGGTAAAGATATAGTTTTTATAGGTGCCACCTTTGTTTTGGCCGAAACTAGGTGCACATCAATTTGTCCATTGACGTTCTCAATGCGAGTCTAGTTGAAGATTCTGCTGTACTTCCGTCATTAGTTTGGCTAAGAGAGTCGCACCACATAGCTCGAGTCTCGGTAAAGATATAGTTTTTATATGTGCCACCTTTGTTTTGGCCGAAACTAGGTGCACATCAATTTGTCCATTGACGTTCTCAATGCCGCAGCGTATGCTTGAATGGATGCATCACAGAAGCCGTGAAGGTCGATTTTTAACGATTCTTCTCCTGTTTTAATCCACCGAGGAATGTGTAACTGTTGAATAAGACTCAGGCTCTTTCGATAGTTTTTCCAGTTTAATTTGATATCCTCCGGAATTTCGTCATCCCATTGTAGTCCGGCCAACCAAAGTGATTGGATAAGGATCTTTGCTGTTATTATTATAGGGGCGAGCAGTCCAATGGGGTCAAAGAGCTTCGATATTTCTGACAAGATACTACGTTTAGTCCACGTTCGCTGACTTTGGTCTATTTCCACCTTATATGACAGGGTGTCAGATTGAGGATTCCAAAGCATTCCAAGAGCCTTAATATCACTAGAGTCTACTGATAAAGGTAGTTCAGGTTCTCTCTTCTCCTCCGGGATAGCTTGTAGAATGCTCTCATTGTTTGAAGCCCATTTACGTAGTTCGAGTCCTCCGGCTTGGAGTAGATGACTGATTTGAAATCGTTTCAGATTGGCTTCTTGAATATTGTTTCCACCGGAAATTAAATCGTCTACATAAAAGTCGTTGAGAACTGCTTCTGCGCCGACAGGATAATTGTGACTTTCATCTCTGGCTAATTGTTGCATTGTTCTGATTGCGATATATGGTGCACTTTTAATTCCAAATGTTACTGTTGTCAATTTGTAGTCTCGAATCGGTTTGTCTGGTGAGTCCCTCCACACTATCCGTTGATATTCTGCGTCGTTGGGATGCATGCGGATCTGCCTGTACATTTTTTGAACGTCAGCCGTAAAAGCGATTTTGTGCCTTCTCCACCGCATTAAAATTACGAATAATGTTTCCTGGATGGTTGGTCCTTTCAAGAGGACATCGTTTAAGGACTTACCATTACTTGTGCGTCGCGATGCGTCGAAGACTGTACGAACTTTTGTAGTGGTGCTGCTTGGTTTTATGACGGCGTGATGTGGCAAATACGCGCACTCGTAATACGGATTTCTATTTATATCATGCCTAACAAATTCATTTTCTGTGTTGGTTACTGGTTGCATGTGTCCTAATTCCAAGTATTCATTCATACATTTGACATATTCTGTTTTTAGGTATGGATCTTGACCGAAGTGCCTTTCCATTTGTAACAGGCGACCAATGGCAATATTTCTAGATGCTCCTAGTGCCTTTCCATCTTCGATGAATGGAAGCCGAACTTGATATCTTCCACTGGAACATCTGATATACGTGTTGGCGAAGTGTTGCTCACATAGATTTTCTTCAGATGTAAGAAGAGGTTTAGAAGGTATTTCTTCCAATTCCCAAAACATTTTCAAGTCGTCTTGTAAATTAACGTTAACGTAAAAATTTTGTAGATTCTGAGGCTGTGAAGACCGATTAGATGTTTCACCTGATAATATCCATCCAAATATTGTATGCTGTCCAATTGGAGTGCCAAGTTCACCTCTTCGTATTCCATCACAAATGAGAGATGGGTAGATGTCAGCTCCCAACAACACGTCTATACGTCCTGGTCGATTAAATGTGGGATCAGCCAATTCGAGGCCATCAAGATGCTGCCAAGTAGACTTTGTAATTAGGTGGCCTGGTAGCAGATTTGTGATTGTCCGTAGAACAAATGCGTCAACATGTATTTTAGTTTCGTTGGATGAAATCTTCGGTGTAATAGTCAACTTTACACTGGCTTTGATTTTCTTGGTAGAAGTATTGCCTAATCCAGTTACGTTTACATCTATGAATTCCCTAGGTAATCGAAGAGTTTGTACAACATGTTCTGTGACGAACGACGCCTGCGAACCAGGGTCAATAAGAGCTCTAAAGCTTTGTTCCAGTCCATTTGGTGCAATAATTTTGACTAAGGCTGTTGCTAAGAGAATTTGTTGAGATCTGGAATATTGGCTCGCGACAAATGACTGTGCTCCAGCGACAAAATCATTATTGTTCGCAATAGCGAAAGATTGTCTAGAGGTTCCGGGCTGATTGACATGTTCAAGCCGTGAGTTTTCTGGCGTATTTTGATTTTTATGTAAGGTTGTGTGATGCGATTTCTTGCATACTAAACATTTAAGCTTACTCGGACAATTCGCTATAAGGTGTCCAGAACCTAGGCAGTTTAGACATAGACCCTTTGATTTTACTGCATCCAATCTAGCTTGATGATTGAGTTCCAAATATTTCGGACATTTGCGAATGGAATGCAATTCACGGCAAAGTAAACAAAGAGAACTTGTAGCTACGTGGAACGTTTGAGGTTTTCTCCAAAACTTTTCTACTTGTGCAGCGGGTGCAGGTTTGATTTCCTTGACTATCGGCTTTCTTTTCACATTCATTACTTCTAACGTACGAAACCTAGCTTCTAAGAATTCTTTCAATTCGTTCCAAGTTGGAATGACTCTTTTTGAGCTTTGCGACTGTTCCCATAATTCTGGGGTCTCGTATGGTAATCTTTGCGTGACAAAATAAATTAAAATAGGATCCCAGTTCTCTGTTTTGATTTCGAGATTTTGGAGAGCGGCAAGGCACTCTGCGGTTTTATCGAGCAGGCCTTTCACTCCCTTTGCTGATTCCTGATTTACGTTTACCTGATTAAATAAAACATCCAACTGGGCCTTAACTAAAACACGTTTGTTGTCATATCTCGATGTCAACATTTGCCATGCTGGCTCAAAGTTTGCGCTAGTAATCATAGTATTACTGAGAAGACTTCTGGCTTCGCCTGAGAGATGTGCCTTCAAATATTGTAATTTTTGCACATGTGATAGACGCTCATTATCATATATCAGAGCTTTAAATAAATCATGAAATGTATTCCAGGCAAGATAATCTCCGGAAAATGTAGGTAGTGATATTTGTGGTAATTTTAGCTCGTCACGCTTTGAGTCTAGACTGATAACCTTAATCTCACTGTCTTTTCCAACAACCGGTTCGGCTATAGCTGATGGGAAATCGCGTTGAAAATCCGATACGATTCTTGCGAACGCGTCTATATAAAAATTCTCAACCACCGAGTATCTTTGTTCTATAAAATATAGATCGTTTTTCATACTTTCGGCGGTCGCCGCTAAAGCTATCTCTTCATCGCGGTTTTTAAACTCCTGCCAATGCTTCTCTAGGTTAGTTATTCTTGCTTCATAATACGGTTTTGATCTGCGATCTTTACCATCCTTTTTATAATTATCAAAGAAATCTTCGATTACCTTTTTACTGCGCTTTTGCAACTTAATTAACTTGTCCATCATATTAGATTAAGTACGTGTATATATGTATTTTGTAAAATAAAAGGCATGCAATAAGAAATAAGATGAAACGGACTCACCAGACTTTTTCAAATCGTATCCAAATTTTTCCAGACTAGTTTTCACTTATTTTATAGTATTTTTCGTTGCCAATAAAAAGAGAGTTTGTATTTGAGGATTTCTCTCTTTTTTTTTTTTTACTTTTTCACTTAAGTCACTTGAATTCAATGTTCACAGTCACAGGCACTATGAGTTCAAAGTTCACTTGAATGAGCACGCACCTTTTCTAGTTTCCAGAAAAATCGTTCTACCAATACTATGTCCAGTTAATATCCGGCTCGAAGGACCATTATGTGAAGGATTCTAAGGATAATAAGTCGAACGTAGATTTCCACTAATTAATTGCCACAAAATTTGCAAAAAAAACAAAAAAAAATGTTTTCAGCAGAAAAAAGTTTCAAGCGACAACGAGAAGTGAACCTGCGTTTCTTACGTGATAATCCAGCACGTTATCCACTACACCACAGTGCTCTTACAAAGCTGCATGCAATAATCAAATTAAAACCACAATTTCCTCATATAATAAGTTCAATACTACTATATTGTCAAATCCACTATTTTTACAAAATACTTCGTTTTTATTTCTACTAATTTTCCAACTTCAGATTTACATTCAAACTAAAAAAAAAACTATAAATTACGACTACAAGAAAAATACTAATTTCAAATCAAAATTGAATTTCTACAAGCACCAGAGACGACAATGATTTTTCACAGCAACCGCACTTCAAGTTAGCCCAGTTTTTTCACGCTATTTTTTGGTTTCTATAGTCTGTGTTACTTTAATGATTTCCACTTTTTACTAACCCGGATTCGATTACAATATAGACTTTCAAAGATAGAGCCAATGCACCAAAACTTTCCGTCGCGATTACCGTCTTGTACCAAAGGAAAAAGAATCCTATCCGTTGGAGATTATTTAGATTTACCCCCGATGAACCCGCTATAGCAATTTTCTAGAAAAATCGAACCAATGAGAAAATTAGATTTATAAGCCTTAACGGGTTTTGATAACATTTTTAAAAGTTCTAATTCCCCTTAGAACATGATGTTGTCTCAGGTTTTAGTTCCCTTTCTAGATACTTAACGAAGTCATCATATGTAAACTATTGATTCCAGGGTTGGTAATATCTTCTCCGAAACTGATCGAATTCCGATGTATATTCATAGAACATCGATAATGTCATTGCGACAGGAAAGTTCTCGTTTGACTTTTGAGGTGATCAGCAGGAAAAACACTTGAATTAATGTAAGTATATTTCTTATTTATTTTTTTTTTATTTATAAGAACAGGTGTTATATGTTCAGTGTAATTTATTGATGTGTTGTTTATTGTTTTGCGTGATTGAAATCATTTTCGTCTCTGGTTGTGGTAAGTTTTGTACTACTAACTTGTTTGTTTACATTTTAAATTTCCTATACCAAACTAATTAAGCAATTTCTATTATTTTTAGATATGAACAAGATGTTATCTATGTGGATTAAAGAAAGTAGAAGAACTATGTACATATCAGATAAGTATTTTCTATTTTTTGTTATCTGAAGATGAAGAATCCTTTGTGTAACTTCTTTCAGGTGCCAAAGATGTCTTCTGACCAAGGTTTCGCTGCAACAATAGTAAATTATTCAAAAAACAATTTTCAACTGTCGCAAATTTTAAATATCCCAGGGATTGCCTTTTCTATAGTAAATTATTCAAAAAATAATTTTCTACTGTCGCAAATTTTAAATATCCCAGGGATTGCCTTTTCTATAGTAAATTTCTCACAAATTAATTTCTTACTGTCGCAAATTTTAAATATCCCAGGGATTGCCTTTTCTATAGTAAATTATTCAAAAAATAATTTTTTACTGTCGCAAATTTTAAATATCCCAGGGATTGCCTTTTCTATAGTAAATTATTCAAAAAATAATTTTATACTGTCGCAAATTTTAATTACGCCAGGGATTGCCCTTTCTAGAGTAAATTATTCAAAAAATAATTTTCAACTGTCGCAAATTTTAATTACGCCAGGGATTGCCTTTTCTATAGTAAATTATTCAAAAAATAATTTTTTACTGTCGCAAATTGTAATTGCGCCAGGGATTGCCTTTTCTATAGTAAATTATTCAAAAAATAATTTTTTACTATCGCAAGTTTTAATTGCGCCAGGGATTGCCTTTTCTATAGTAAATTATTCAAAAAATAATTTTTTACTGTCGCAAATTTTAATTACGCCAGGGATTGTCTTTTCTATAGTAAATTATTCAAAAAATAATTTTTTACTGTTGCAAATTTTAATTGCGCCAGGGATTGCCTTTTCTATAGTAAATTATTCAAAAAATAATTTTCTACTGTCGCAAATTTTAATTACGCCAGGGATTGCCTTTTCTATAGTAAATTATTCAAAAAATAATTTTTTACTGTCGCAAATTGTAATTGCGCCAGGGATTGCCTTTTCTATAGTAAATTTTGCAAAAAATAATTTTTTACTGTCGCAAATTTTAATTGCGCCCGGGATTGCCTTTTCTATAGTAAATTATTCAAAAAATAATTTTCTACTGTCGCAAATTTTAATTACGCCAGGGATTGCCTTTTCTATAGTAAATTATTCAAAAAATAATTTTCTACTGTCGCAAATTTTAAATACGCCAGGGATTGCCTTTTCTATAGTAAATTATTCAAAAAATAATTTTATACTGTCGCAAATTTTAATTACGCCAGGGATTGCCTTTTCTATAGTAAATTATTCAAAAAATAATTTTCTACTGTCGCAAATTGTAATTGCGCCAGGGATTGCCTTTTCTATAGTAAATTATTCAAAAAATAATTTTTTACTGTCGCAAATTTTAATTACGCCAGGGATTGCCTTTTCTACAGTAAATTTTTCAAAAAATAATTTTATACTGTCGCAAATTTCAAATCCGCCAGGGATTGCCTTTTCTACAGTAAATTTTGCAAAAAAATAATTTTTTACTGTCGCAAATTTTAAATATACCAGGGATTACCTTTTCTATAGTAAATTTCTCACAAATTAATTTTTTACTGTCGCAAATTTTAAATACGCCAGGGATTGCCTTTTCTATAGTAAATTATTCAAAAAATAATTTTTTACTGTCGCAAATTTTAAATATCCCAGGGATTGCCTTTTCTATAGTAAATTATTCAAAAAATAATTTTTTACTGTCGCAAATTTTAATTGCGCCAGGGATTGCCTTTTCTATAGTAAATTATTCAAAAAATAATTTTTTACTGTCGCAAATTTTAATTACGCCAGGGATTGCCTTTTCTATAGTAAATTATTCAAAAAATAATTTTATACTGTTGCAAATTTTAATTACGCCAGGGATTGCCTTTTCTATAGTAAATTATTCAAAAAATAAGTTTTTACTGTCGCAAATTTTAAGTGCGCCAGGGATAGCCTTTTCTATAGTAAATTATTCAAAAAATAATTTTTTACTGTCGCAAATTTTAATTACGCCAGGGATTGCCTTTTCTATAGTAAATTATTCAAAAAATAATTTTCAACTGTCGCAAATTTTAATTGCGCCAGGGATTGCCTTTTCTATAGTAAATTATTCAAAAAATAATTTTATACTGTCGCAAATTTTAATTACGCCAGGGATTGCCTTTTCTATAGTAAATTATTCAAAAAAAAATTTTCAACTGTCGCAAATTTTAATTACGCCAGGGATTGCCTTTTCTATAGTAAATTATTCAAAAAATAATTTTTTACTGTCGCAAATTTTAATTGCGCCAGGGATTGCCTTTTCTATAGTAAATTTTGCAAAAAATAATTTTATACTGTCGCAAATTTTAATTACGCCAGGGATTGCCTTTTCTATAGTAAATTATTCAAAAAATAATTTTCTACTGTCGCAAATTTTAATTACGCCAGGGATTGCCTTTTCTATAGTAAATTTTGCAAAAAAATAATTTTTTACTGTCGCAAATTTTAAATATCCCATGGATTGCCTTTTCTATAGTAAATTATTCAAAAAATAATTTTCTATTGTCGCAAATTTTAATTACGCCAGGGATTGCCTTTTCTATAGTAAATTATTCAAAAAATAATTTTATACTGTCGCAAATTTTAATTACGCCAGGGATTGCCTTTTTTATAGTAAATTTTGCAAAAAATAATTTTTTACTGTCGCAAATTTTAAATACGCCAGCGATTGCCTTTTCTATAGTAAATTATTCAAAAAATAATTTCTTACTGTCGCAAATTTTAAATACGCCAGGGATTGCTTTTTCTATAGTAAATTATTCAAAAAATAATTTTTTACTGTCGCAAATTTTAATTACGCGAGGGATTGCCTTTTCTATAGTAAATTATTCAAAAAATAATTTTTTACTGTCGCAAATTTTAATTGCGCCAGGGATTGCCTTTTCTATAGTAAATTATTCAAAAAATAATTTTTTACTGTCGCAAATTTTAAATATCCCAGGGATTGCCTTTTCTATAGTAAATTATTCAAAAAATAATTTTTTACTGTCGCAAATTTTAATTGCGCCAGGGATTGCCTTTTCTACAGTAAATTATTCAAAAAATAATTTTATACTGTCGCAAATTTTAAATACGCCAGGGATTGCCTTTTCTATAGTAAATTATTCAAAAAATAATTTTCAACTGTCGCAAATTTTAAATATCCCAGGGATTGCCTTTTCTATAGTAAATTATTCAAAAAATAATTTTCTACTGTCGCAAATTTTAAATATCCCAGGGATTGCCTTTTCTATAGTAAATTTCTCACAAATTAATTTCTTACTGTCGCAAATTTTAAATATCCCAGGGATTGCCTTTTCTATAGTAAAATATTCAAAAAATAATTTTTTACTGTCGCAAATTTTAAATATCCCAGGGATTGCCTTTTCTATAGTAAATTATTCAAAAAATAATTTTATACTGTCGCAAATTTTAATTACGCCAGGGATTGCCCTTTCTAGAGTAAATTATTCAAAAAATAATTTTCAACTGTCGCAAATTTTAATTACGCCAGGGATTGCCTTTTCTATAGTAAATTATTCAAAAAATAATTTTTTACTGTCGCAAATTGTAATTGCGCCAGGGATTGCCTTTTCTATAGTAAATTATTCAAAAAATAATTTTTTACTATCGCAAGTTTTAATTGCGCCAGGGATTGCCTTTTCTATAGTAAATTATTCAAAAAATAATTTTTTACTGTCGCAAATTTTAATTACGCCAGGGATTGTCTTTTCTATAGTAAATTATTCAAAAAATAATTTTTTACTGTTGCAAATTTTAATTGCGCCAGGGATTGCCTTTTCTATAGTAAATTATTCAAAAAATAATTTTCTACTGTCGCAAATTTTAATTACGCCAGGGATTGCCTTTTCTATAGTAAATTATTCAAAAAATAATTTTTTACTGTCGCAAATTGTAATTGCGCCAGGGATTGCCTTTTCTATAGTAAATTTTGCAAAAAATAATTTTTTACTGTCGCAAATTTTAATTGCGCCCGGGATTGCCTTTTCTATAGTAAATTATTCAAAAAATAATTTTCTACTGTCGCAAATTTTAATTACGCCAGGGATTGCCTTTTCTATAGTAAATTATTCAAAAAATAATTTTCTACTGTCGCAAATTTTAAATACGCCAGGGATTGCCTTTTCTATAGTAAATTATTCAAAAAATAATTTTATACTGTCGCAAATTTTAATTACGCCAGGGATTGCCTTTTCTATAGTAAATTATTCAAAAAATAATTTTCTACTGTCGCAAATTGTAATTGCGCCAGGGATTGCCTTTTCTATAGTAAATTATTCAAAAAATAATTTTTTACTGTCGCAAATTTTAATTACGCCAGGGATTGCCTTTTCTACAGTAAATTTTTCAAAAAATAATTTTATACTGTCGCAAATTTCAAATCCGCCAGGGATTGCCTTTTCTACAGTAAATTTTGCAAAAAAATAATTTTTTACTGTCGCAAATTTTAAATATCCCAGGGATTGCCTTTTCTATAGTAAATTTCTCACAAATTAATTTTTTACTGTCGCAAATTTTAAATACGCCAGGGATTGCCTTTTCTATAGTAAATTATTCAAAAAATAATTTTTTACTGTCGCAAATTTTAAATATCCCAGGGATTGCCTTTTCTATAGTAAATTATTCAAAAAATAATTTTTTACTGTCGCAAATTTTAATTGCGCCAGGGATTGCCTTTTCTATAGTAAATTATTCAAAAAATAATTTTATACTGTTGCAAATTTTAATTACGCCAGGGATTGCCTTTTCTATAGTAAATTATTCAAAAAATAAGTTTTTACTGTCGCAAATTTTAAGTGCGCCAGGGATAGCCTTTTCTATAGTAAATTATTCAAAAAATAATTTTTTACTGTCGCAAATTTTAATTACGCCAGGGATTGCCTTTTCTATAGTAAATTATTCAAAAAATAATTTTCAACTGTCGCAAATTTTAATTGCGCCAGGGATTGCCTTTTCTATAGTAAATTATTCAAAAAATAATTTTATACTGTCGCAAATTTTAATTACGCCAGGGATTGCCTTTTCTATAGTAAATTATTCAAAAAAAAATTTTCAACTGTCGCAAATTTTAATTACGCCAGGGATTGCCTTTTCTATAGTAAATTATTCAAAAAATAATTTTTTACTGTCGCAAATTTTAATTGCGCCAGGGATTGCCTTTTCTATAGTAAATTTTGCAAAAAATAATTTTATACTGTCGCAAATTTTAATTACGCCAGGGATTGCCTTTTCTATAGTAAATTATTCAAAAAATAATTTTCTACTGTCGCAAATTTTAATTACGCCAGGGATTGCCTTTTCTATAGTAAATTTTGCAAAAAAATAATTTTTGACTGTCGCAAATTTTAAATATCCCATGGATTGCCTTTTCTATAGTAAATTATTCAAAAAATAATTTTCTATTGTCGCAAATTTTAATTACGCCAGGGATTGCCTTTTCTATAGTAAATTATTCAAAAAATAATTTTATACTGTCGCAAATTTTAATTACGCCAGGGATTGCCTTTTTTATAGTAAATTTTGCAAAAAATAATTTTTTACTGTCGCAAATTTTAAATACGCCAGCGATTGCCTTTTCTATAGTAAATTATTCAAAAAATAATTTCTTACTGTCGCAAATTTTAAATACGCCAGGGATTGCTTTTTCTATAGTAAATTATTCAAAAAATAATTTTTTACTGTCGCAAATTTTAATTACGCGAGGGATTGCCTTTTCTATAGTAAATTATTCAAAAAATAATTTTTTACTGTCGCAAATTTTAATTGCGCCAGGGATTGCCTTTTCTATAGTAAATTATTCAAAAAATAATTTTTTACTGTCGCAAATTTTAAATATCCCAGGGATTGCCTTTTCTATAGTAAATTATTCAAAAAATAATTTTTTACTGTCGCAAATTTTAATTGCGCCAGGGATTGCCTTTTCTACAGTAAATTATTCAAAAAATAATTTTATACTGTCGCAAATTTTAAATACGCCAGGGATTGCCTTTTCTATAGTAAATTATTCAAAAAATAATTTTCAACTGTCGCAAATTTTAAATATCCCAGGGATTGCCTTTTCTATAGTAAATTATTCAAAAAATAATTTTCTACTGTCGCAAATTTTAAATATCCCAGGGATTGCCTTTTCTATAGTAAATTTCTCACAAATTAATTTCTTACTGTCGCAAATTTTAAATATCCCAGGGATTGCCTTTTCTATAGTAAATTATTCAAAAAATAATTTTTTACTGTCGCAAATTTTAAATATCCCAGGGATTGCCTTTTCTATAGTAAATTATTCAAAAAATAATTTTATACTGTCGCAAATTTTAATTACGCCAGGGATTGCCCTTTCTAGAGTAAATTATTCAAAAAATAATTTTCAACTGTCGCAAATTTTAATTACGCCAGGGATTGCCTTTTCTATAGTAAATTATTCAAAAAATAATTTTTTACTGTCGCAAATTGTAATTGCGCCAGGGATTGCCTTTTCTATAGTAAATTATTCAAAAAATAATTTTTTACTATCGCAAGTTTTAATTGCGCCAGGGATTGCCTTTTCTATAGTAAATTATTCAAAAAATAATTTTTTACTGTCGCAAATTTTAATTACGCCAGGGATTGTCTTTTCTATAGTAAATTATTCAAAAAATAATTTTTTACTGTTGCAAATTTTAATTGCGCCAGGGATTGCCTTTTCTATAGTAAATTATTCAAAAAATAATTTTCTACTGTCGCAAATTTTAATTACGCCAGGGATTGCCTTTTCTATAGTAAATTATTCAAAAAATAATTTTCTACTGTCGCAAATTTTAATTACGCCAGGGATTGCCTTTTCTATAGTAAATTTTGCAAAAAAATAATTTTTTACTGTCGCAAATTTTAAATATCCCATGGATTGCCTTTTCTATAGTAAATTATTCAAAAAATAATTTTCTATTGTCGCAAATTTTAATTACGCCAGGGATTGCCTTTTCTATAGTAAATTATTCAAAAAATAATTTTTTACTGTCGCAAATTTTAAATATCCCAGGGATTGCCTTTTCTATAGTAAATTTCTCACAAATTAATTTCTTACTGTCGCAAATTTTAAATATCCCAGGGATTGCCTTTTCTATAGTAAATTATTCAAAAAATAATTTTTTACTGTCGCAAATTTTAAATATCCCAGGGATTGCCTTTTCTATAGTAAATTTCTCACAAAATAATTTTCAACTGTCGCAAATTTTAATTGCGTCAGGGATTGCCTTTTCTATAGTAAATTATTCAAAAAATAATTTTATACTGTCGCAAATTTTAATTACGCCAGGGATTGCCTTTTCTATAGTAAATTATTCAAAAAATAATTTTCAACTGTCGCAAATTTTAATTACGCCAGGGATTGCCTTTTCTATAGTAAATTATTCAAAAAATAATTTTTTACTGTCGCAAATTGTAATTGCGCCAGGGATTGCCTTTTCTATAGTAAATTATTCAAAGAATAATTTCTTACTGTCGCAAATTTTAAATACGCCAGGGATTGCCTTTTCTATAGTAAATTATTCAAAAAATAATTTTATACTGTCGCAAATTTTAAGTGCGCCAGGGATTGCCTTTTCTATAGTAAATTATTCAAAAAATAATTTTTTACTGTCGCAAATTTTAAATATCCCAGGGATTGCCTTTTCTATAGTAAATTATTCAAAAAATAATTTTTTACTGTCGCAAGTTTTAAATATCCCAGGGATTGACTTTTCTACAGTAAATTTCTCACAAATTAATTTTTTACTGTCGCAAATTTTAAATACGCCAGGGATTGCCTTTTCTATAGTAAATTTTGCAAAAAATAATTTTTTACTGTCGCAAATTTTAATTGCGCCAGGGATTGCCTTTTCTATAGTAAATTATTCAAAAAATAATTTTCTACTGTCGCAGATTTTAATTACGCCAGGGATTGCCTTTTCTATAGTAAATTATTCAAAAAATAATTTTCTACTGTCGCAAATTTTAATTGCGCCAGGGATTGCCTTTTCTATAGTAAATTTTGCAAAAAATAATTTTATACTGTCGCAAATTTTAATTACGCCAGGGATTGCCTTTTCTATAGTAAATTATTCAAAAAATAATTTTCTACTGTCGCAAATTTTAATTACGCCAGGGATTGCCTTTTCTATAGTAAATTTTGCAAAAAAATAATTTTTTACTGTCGCAAATTTTAAATATCCCATGGATTGCCTTTTCTATAGTAAATTATTCAAAAAATAATTTTCTATTGTCGCAAATTTTAATTACGCCAGGGATTGCCTTTTCTATAGTAAATTATTCAAAAAATAATTTTATACTGTCGCAAATTTTAATTACGCCAGGGATTGCCTTTTTTATAGTAAATTTTGCAAAAAATAATTTTTTACTGTCGCAAATTTTAAATACGCCAGCGATTGCCTTTTCTATAGTAAATTATTCAAAAAATAATTTCTTACTGTCGCAAATTTTAAATACGCCAGGGATTGCCTTTTCTATAGTAAATTATTCAAAAAATAATTTTTTACTGTCGCAAATTTTAATTACGCGAGGGATTGCCTTTTCTATAGTAAATTATTCAAAAAATAATTTTTTACTGTCGCAAATTTTAATTGCGCCAGGGATTGCCTTTTCTATAGTAAATTATTCAAAAAATAATTTTTTACTGTCGCAAATTTTAAATATCCCAGGATTGCCTTTTCTATAGTAAATTATTCAAAAAATAATTTTTTACTGTCGCAAATTTTAATTGCGCCAGGGATTGCCTTTTCTACAGTAAATTATTCAAAAAATAATTTTATACTGTCGCAAATTTTAAATACGCCAGGGATTGCCTTTTCTATAGTAAATTATTCAAAAAATAATTTTCAACTGTCGCAAATTTTAAATATCCCAGGGATTGCCTTTTCTATAGTAAATTATTCAAAAAATAATTTTTTTACTGTCGCAAATTTTAAATATCCCAGGGATTGCCTTTTCTATAGTAAATTTCTCACAAATTAATTTCTTACTGTCGCAAATTTTAAATATCCCAGGGATTGCCTTTTCTATAGTAAATTATTCAAAAAATAATTTTTTACTGTCGCAAATTTTAAATATCCCAGGGATTGCCTTTTCTATAGTAAATTTCTCACAAATTAATTTCTTACTGTCGCAAATTTTAAATATCCCAGGGATTGCCTTTTCTATAGTAAATTATTCAAAAAATAATTTTTTACTGTCGCAAATTTTAAATATCCCAGGGATTGCCTTTTCTATAGTAAATTTCTCACAAATTAATTTCTTACTGTCGCAAATTTTAAATGCGCCAGGGATTGCCTTTTCTATAGTAACTTATTCAAAAAATAATTTTCAACTGTCGCAAATTTTAATTGCGTCAGGGATTGCCTTTTCTATAGTAAATTATTCAAAAAATAATTTTATACTGTCGCAAATTTTAATTACGCCAGGGATTGCCTTTTCTATAGTAAATTATTCAAAAAATAATTTTCAACTGTCGCAAATTTTAATTACGCCAGGGATTGCCTTTTCTATAGTAAATTATTCAAAAAATAATTTTTTACTGTCGCAAATTGTAATTGCGCCAGGGATTGCCTTTTCTATAGTAAATTATTCAAAGAATAATTTCTTACTGTCGCAAATTTTAAATACGCCAGGGATTGCCTTTTCTATAGTAAATTATTCAAAAAATAATTTTATACTGTCGCAAATTTTAAGTGCGCCAGGGATTGCCTTTTCTATAGTAAATTATTCAAAAAATAATTTTTTACTGTCGCAAATTTTAAATATCCCAGGGATTGCCTTTTCTATAGTAAATTATTCAAAAAATAATTTTTTACTGTCGCAAGTTTTAAATATCCCAGGGATTGACTTTTCTACAGTAAATTTCTCACAAATTAATTTTTTACTGTCGCAAATTTTAAATACGCCAGGGATTGCCTTTTCTATAGTAAATTTTGCAAAAAATAATTTTTTTACTGTCGCAAATTTTAATTGCGCCAGGGATTGCCTTTTCTATAGTAAATTATTCAAAAAATAATTTTCTACTGTCGCAGATTTTAATTACGCCAGGGATTGCCTTTTCTATAGTAAATTATTCAAAAAATAATTTTCTACCGTCGCAAATTTTAATTGCGCCAGGGATTGCCTTTTCTATAGTAAATTTTGCAAAAAATAATTTTATACTGTCGCAAATTTTAATTACGCCAGGGATTGCCTTTTCTATAGTAAATTATTCAAAAAATAATTTTCTACTGTCGCAAATTTTAATTACGCCAGGGATTGCCTTTTCTATAGTAAATTTTGCAAAAAAATAATTTTTTACTGTCGCAAATTTTAAATATCCCATGGATTGCCTTTTCTATAGTAAATTATTCAAAAAAATAATTTTCTATTGTCGCAAATTTTAATTACGCCAGGGATTGCCTTTTCTATAGTAAATTATTCAAAAAAATAATTTTATACTGTCGCAAATTTTAATTACGCCAGGGATTGCCTTTTTTTATAGTAAATTTTGCAAAAAATAATTTTTTACTGTCGCAAATTTTAAATACGCCAGCGATTGCCTTTTCTATAGTAAATTATTCAAAAAATAATTTCTTACTGTCGCAAATTTTAAATACGCCAGGGATTGCCTTTTCTATAGTAAATTATTCAAAAAATAATTTTTTACTGTCGCAAATTTTAATTACGCGAGGGATTGCCTTTTCTATAGTAAATTATTCAAAAAATAATTTTTTACTGTCGCAAATTTTAATTGCGCCAGGGATTGCCTTTTCTATAGTAAATTATTCAAAAAATAATTTTTTACTGTCGCAAATTTTAAATATCCCAGGGATTGCCTTTTCTATAGTAAATTATTCAAAAAATAATTTTTTACTGTCGCAAATTTTAATTGCGCCAGGGATTGCCTTTTCTACAGTAAATTATTCAAAAAATAATTTTATACTGTCGCAAATTTTAAATACGCCAGGGATTGCCTTTTCTATAGTAAATTATTCAAAAAATAATTTTCAACTGTCGCAAATTTTAAATATCCCAGGGATTGCCTTTTCTATAGTAAATTATTCAAAAAATAATTTTTTACTGTCGCAAATTTTAAATATCCCAGGGATTGCCTTTTCTATAGTAAATTTCTCACAAATTAATTTCTTACTGTCGCAAATTTTAAATATCCCAGGGATTGCCTTTTCTATAGTAAATTATTCAAAAAATAATTTTTTACTGTCGCAAATTTTAAATATCCCAGGGATTGCCTTTTCTATAGTAAATTTCTCACAAATTAATTTCTTACTGTCGCAAATTTTAAATGCGCCAGGGATTGCCTTTTCTATAGTAACTTATTCAAAAAATAATTTTCAACTGTCGCAAATTTTAATTGCGTCAGGGATTGCCTTTTCTATAGTAAATTATTCAAAAAATAATTTTATACTGTCGCAAATTTTAATTACGCCAGGGATTGCCTTTTCTATAGTAAATTATTCAAAAAATAATTTTCAACTGTCGCAAATTTTAATTACGCCAGGGATTGCCTTTTCTATAGTAAATTATTCAAAAAATAATTTTTTACTGTCGCAAATTGTAATTGCGCCAGGGATTGCCTTTTCTATAGTAAATTATTCAAAGAATAATTTCTTACTGTCGCAAATTTTAAATACGCCAGGGATTGCCTTTTCTATAGTAAATTATTCAAAAAATAATTTTATACTGTCGCAAATTTTAAGTGCGCCAGGGATTGCCTTTTCTATAGTAAATTATTCAAAAAATAATTTTTTACTGTCGCAAATTTTAAATATCCCAGGGATTGCCTTTTCTATTGTAAATTATTCAAAAAATAATTTTTTACTGTCGCAAGTTTTAAATATCCCAGGGATTGACTTTTCTACAGTAAATTTCTCACAAATTAATTTTTTACTGTCGCAAATTTTAAATACGCCAGGGATTGCCTTTTCTATAGTAAATTTTGCAAAAAATAATTTTTTACTGTCGCAAATTTTAATTGCGCCAGGGATTGCCTTTTCTATAGTAAATTATTCAAAAAATAATTTTCTACTGTCGCAGATTTTAATTACGCCAGGGATTGCCTTTTCTATAGTAAATTATTCAAAAAATAATTTTCTACTGTCGCAAATTTTAAATACGCCAGGGATTGTGTTTTCTATAGTAAATTATTCAAAAAATAATTGTATACTGTCGCAAATTTTAGTTACGCCAGGGATTGCCTTTTCTATAGTAAATTATTCAAAAAATAATTTTCTACTGTCGCAAATTGTAATTGCGCCAGGGATTGCCTTTTCTATAGTAAATTATTCAAAAAATAATTTTTTTACTGTCGCAAATTTTAATTACGCCAGGGATTGCCTTTTCTGCAGTAAATTTTTCAAAAAATAATTTTATACTGTCGCAAATTTCAAATCCGCCAGGGATTGCCTTTTCTACAGTAAATTTTGCAAAAAAATAATTTTTTACTGTCGCAAATTTTAAATATCCCAGGGATTGCCTTTTCTATAGTAAATTACTCACAAATTAATTTTTTACTGTCGCAAATTTTAAATACGCCAGGGATTGCCTTTTCTATAGTAAATTATTCAAAAAATAATTTTTTACTGTCGCAAATTTTAAATATCCCAGGGATTGCCTTTTCTATAGTAAATTATTCAAAAAATAATTTTTTACTGTCGCAAATTTTAATTGCGCCAGGATTGCCTTTTCTATAGTAAATTATTCAAAAAATAATTTTTTACTGTCGCAAATTTCAATTACGCCAGGGATTGCCTTTTCTATAGTAAATTATTCAAAAAATAATTTTATACTGTCCGCAAATTTTAATTACGCCAGGGATTGCCTTTTCTATAGTAAATTATTCAAAAAAATAATTTTTTTACTGTCGCAAATTTTAAATACGCCAGGGATTGCCTTTTCTATAGTAAATTATTCAAAAAATAATTTTTTACTGTCGCAAATTTTAAATACGCCAGGGATTGCCTTTTCTATAGTATATTATTCAAAAAAATAATTTTCTACTGACGCAAATTGTAATTGCGCCAGGGATTGCCTTTTCTATAGTAAATTATTCAAAAAATAATTTTATACTATCGCAAATTTTAAGTGCGCCAGGGATTGCCTTTTCTATAGTAAATTATTCAAAAAATAATTTTTTACTGTCGCAAATTTTTAATTACGCCAGGATTGCCTTTTCTATAGTAAATTATTCAAAAAATAATTTTTTTACTGTCGCAAATTTTAAATACGCCAGGGATTGCCTTTTCTATAGTAAATTTTGCAAAAAAATAATTTTTTACTGTCGCAAATTTTAATATCCCAGGGATTGCCTTTTCTATAGTAAATTTCTCACAAATTAATTTTTTACTGTCGCAAATTTTAAATACGCCAGGGATTGCCTTTTCTATAGTAAATTATTCAAAAAATAATTTTTTACTGTCGCAAATTTTAATTACGCCAGGGATTGCCTTTTTCTATAGTAAAATTATTCAAAAAATAATTTTCTACTGTCGCAAATTTTAATTACGCCAGGGATTGCCTTTTCTATAGTAAATTATTCAAAAAATAATTTTCTACTGTCGCAAATTTTAATTACGCCAGGGATTGCCTTTTCTATAGTAAATTATTCAAAAAATAATTTTTTTACTGTCGCAAATTTTAAATACGCCAGGGATTGCCTTTTCTATAGTAAATTATTCAAAAAATAATTTTTTACTGTCGCAAATTTTAAATATCCCAGGGATTGCCTTTTTCTATAGTAAATTTCTCACAAATTAATTTTTTACTGCCGCAAATTTTAAGTGCGCCAGGGATTGCCTTTTCTATAGTAAATTATTCAAAAAATAATTTTTTACTGTCGCAAATTTTAAATACGCCAGGGATTGCTTCTCTATAGTAAAATTTTGCAAAAAAATAATTTTTTACTGTCGCAAATTTTAAATATCCCAGGGATTGCCCTTTCTATAGTAAATTTCTCACAAATTAATTTTTTACTGTCGCAAATTTTAAATACGCCAGGGATTGCCTTTTCTATAGTAAATTATTCAAAAAATAATTTTTTACTGTCGCAAATTTTAAATACGAAAGGGATTGCCTTTTCTATAGTAAATTATTCAAAAAATAATTTTCTACTGTCGCAAATTTTAATTACGCCAGGGATTGCCTTTTCTGTAGTAAATTATTCAAAAAATAATTTTATACTATCGCAAATTTTAAGTGCGCCAGGGATTGCCTTTTCTATAGTAAATTATTCAAAAAATAATTTTTTACTGTCGCAAATTTTAATTGCGCCAGGGATTGCGTTTTCTACAGTAAATTTTTCAAAATATTAATTTATTACTGTCGCAAATTTTAAATACGCCAGGGATTGCCTTTTCTATAGTAAATTATTCAAAAAATAATTTTTTTCTGTCGCAAATTTTAAATACGCCAGGGATTGCCTTTTCTATAGTAAATTATTCAAAAAATAATTTTTTACTGTCGCAAATTTTAAATACGCCAGGGATTGCCTTTTCTATAGTAAATTATTCAAAAAATAATTTTCTACTGACGCAAATTGTAATTGCGCCAGGGATTGCCTTTTCTATAGTAAATTATTCAAAAAATAATTTTATAACTATCGCAAATTTTAAGTGCGCCAGGGATTGCCTTTTCTATAGTAAATTATTCAAAAAATAATTTTTTACTGTCGCAAATTTTAATTACGCCAGGGATTGCCTTTTCTATAGTAAATTATTCAAAAAATAATTTTTTACTGTCGCAAATTTTAAATACGCCAGGGATTGCCTTTTCTATAGTAATTTTGCAAAAAAATAATTTTTTACTGTCGCAAATTTTAAATATCCCCAGGGATTGCCTTTTCTATAGTAAATTTCTCACAAATTAATTTTTTACTGTCGCAAATTTTAAATACGCCAGGGATTGCCTTTTCTATAGTAAATTATTCAAAAAATAATTTTTTACTGTCGCAAATTTAATTACGCCAGGGATTGCCTTTTCTATAGTAAATTATTCAAAAAATAATTTTCTACTGTCGCAAATTTTAATTACGCCAGGGATTGCCTTTTCTATAGTAAATTATTCAAAAAATAATTTTCTACTGTCGCAAATTTTAATTACGCCAGGGATTGCCTTTTCTATAGTAAATTATTCAAAAAATAATTTTTTACTGTCGCAAATTTTAAATACGCCAGGGATTGCCCTTTTCTATAGTAAATTATTCAAAAAATAATTTTTTACTGTCGCAAATTTTAAATATCCCAGGGATTGCCTTTTCTATAGTAAATTTCTCACAAATTAATTTTTTACTGCCGCAAATTTTAAGTGCGCCAGGGATTGCCTTTTCTATAGTAAATTATTCAAAAAATAATTTTTTACTGTCGCAAATTTTAAATACGCCAGGGATTGCTTCTCTATAGTAAATTTTGCAAAAAAAATAATTTTTTACTGTCGCAAATTTTAAATATCCCAGGGATTGCCCTTTCTATAGTAAATTTCTCACAAATTAATTTTTTACTGTCGCAAATTTTAAATACGCCAGGGATTGCCTTTTCTATAGTAAATTATTCAAAAAATAATTTTTTACTGTCGCAAATTTTAAATACGAAAGGGATTGCCTTTTCTATAGTAAATTATTCAAAAAATAATTTTCTACTGTCGCAAATTTTAATTACGCCAGGGATTGCCTTTTCTATAGTAAATTATTCAAAAAATAATTTTATACTATCGCAAATTTTAAGTGCGCCAGGGATTGCCTTTTCTATAGTAAATTATTCAAAAAATAATTTTTTACTGTCGCAAATTTTAATTGCACCAGGGATTGCGTTTTCTACAGTAAATTTTTCAAAATATTAATTTATTACTGTCGCAAATTTTAAATACGCCAGGGATTGCCTTTTCTATAGTAAATTATTCAAAAAATAATTTTTTACTGTCGCAAATTTTAAATACGCCAGGGATTGCCTTTTCTATAGTAAATAATTCAAAAAATAATTTTTTACTGTCGCAAATTTTAAATACGCCAGGGATTGCCTTTTCTATAGTAAATTATTCAAAAAATAATTTTCTACTGACGCAAATTGTAATTGCGCCCAATGATTGCCTTTTCTATAGTAAATTATTCAAAAAATAATTTTATACTATCGCAAATTTTAAGTGCGCCAGGGATTGCCTTTTCTATAGTAAATTATTCAAAAAATAATTTTTTACTGTCGCAAATTTTAATTACGCCAGGGATTGCCTTTTCTATAGTAAATTATTCAAAAAAATAATTTTTTACTGTCGCAAATTTTAAATACGCCAGGGATTGCCTTTTCTATAGTAAATTTTGCAAAAAAATAATTTTTTACTGTCGCAAATTTTAAATATCCCAGGGATTGCCTTTTCTATAGTAAATTTCTCACAAATTAATTTTTTACTGTCGCAAATTTTAAATACGCCAGGGATTGCCTTTTCTATAGTAAATTATTCAAAAAATAATTTTTTACTGTCGCAAATTTTAATTACGCCAGGGATTGCCTTTTCTATAGTAAATTATTCAAAAAATAATTTTCTACTGTCGCAAATTTTAATTACGCCAGGGATTGCCTTTTCTATAGTAAATTATTCAAAAAATAATTTTCTACTGTCGCAAATTTTAATTACGCCAGGGATTGCCTTTTCTATAGTAAATTATTCAAAAAATAATTTTTTACTGTCGCAAATTTTAAATACGCCAGGGATTGCCTTTTCTATAGTAAATTATTCAAAAAATAATGTTTTACTGTCGCAAATTTTAAATATCCCAGGGATTGCCTTTTCTATAGTAAATTTCTCACAAATTAATTTTTTACTGCCGCAAATTTTAAGTGCGCCAGGGATTGCCTTTTCTATAGTAAATTATTCAAAAAATAATTTTTTACTGTCGCAAATTTTAAATACGCCAGGGATTGCTTCTCTATAGTAAATTTTGCAAAAAAATAATTTTTTACTGTCGCAAATTTTAAATATCCCAGGGATTGCCCTTTCTATAGTAAATTTCTCACAAATTAATTTTTTACTGTCGCAAATTTTAAATACGCCAGGGATTGCCTTTTCTATAGTAAATTATTCAAAAAATAATTTTTTATTGTCGCAAATTTTAAATACGAAAGGGATTGCCTTTTCTATAGTAAATTATTCAAAAAATAATTTTCTACTGTCGCAAATTTTAATTACGCCAGGGATTGCCTTTTCTATAGTAAATTATTCAAAAAATAATTTTATACTATCGCAAATTTTAAGTGCGCCAGGGATTGCCTTTTCTATAGTAAATTATTCAAAAAATAATTTTTTACTGTCGCAAATTTTAATTGCGCCAGGGATTGCCTTTTCTACAGTAAATTTTTCAAAATATTAATTTTTTACTGTCGCAAATTTTAAATACGCCAGGGATTGCCTTTTCTATAGTAAATTATTCAAAAAATAATTTTTTACTGTCGCAAATTTTAAATACGCCAGGGATTGCCTTTTCTATAGTAAATTATTCAAAAAATAATTTTATACTATCGCAAATTTTAAGTTCGCCAGGGATTGCCTTTTCTATAGTAAATTATTCAAAAAATAATTTTTTACTGTCGCAAATTTTAATTACGCCAGGGATTGCCTTTTCTATAGTAAATTATTCAAAAAATAATTTTTTACTGTCGCAAATTTTAAATACGCCAGGGATTGCCTTTTCTATAGTAAATTTTGCAAAAAAATAATTTTTTACTGTCGCAAATTTTAAATATCCCAGGGATTGCCTTTTCTATAGTAAATTTCTCACAAATTAATTTTTTACTGTCGCAAATTTTAAATACGCCAGGGATTGCCTTTTCTATAGTAAATTATTCAAAAAATAATTTTTTACTGTCGCAAATTTTAATTACGCCAGGGATTGCCTTTTATATAGTAAATTATTCAAAAAATAATTTTCTACTGTCGCAAATTTTAATTACGCCAGGGATTGCCTTTTCTATAGTAAATTATTCAAAAAATAATTTTCTACTGTCGCAAATTTTAATTACGCCAGGGATTGCCTTTTCTATAGTAAATTATTCAAAAAATAATTTTCTACTCTCGCAAATTTTAATTACGCCAGGGATTGCCTCTTCTATAGTAAATTATTCAAAAAATAATTTTCTACTGTCGCAAATTGTAATTGCGCCAGGGATTGCCTTTTCTATAGTAAATTATTCAAAAAATAATTTTATACTATCGCAAATTTTAAGTGCGCCAGGGATTGCCTTTTCTATAGTAAATTATTCAAAAAATAATTTTTTACTGTCGCAAATTTTAATTGCGCCAGGGATTGCCTTTTCTACAGTAAATTTTTCAAAATATTAATTTTTTACTGTCGCAAATTTTAAATACGCCAGGGATTGCCTTTTCTATAGTAAATTATTCAAAAAATAATTTTTTACTGTCGCAAATTTTAAATACGCCAGGGATTGCCTTTTCTATAGTAAATTATTCAAAAAATAATTTTCTACTGTCGCAAATTTTAATTACGCCAGGGATTGCCTTTTCTATAGTAAATTATTCAAAAAATAATTTTATACTGTCGCAAATTGTAATTGTGCCAGGGATTGCCTTTTCTATAATAAATTATTCAAAAAATAATTTTATACTGTAATAAATTTTAATTACGCCAGGGATTCCCTTTTATATAGTAAATTATTCAAAAAATAATTTTTTACTGTCGCAAGTTTTAAATACGCCAGGGATTGCCTTTTCTATAGTAAATTATTCAAAAAATAATTTTCTACTGTCGCAAATTTTAATTACGCCAGGGATTGCCTTTTATATAGTAAATTATTCAAAAAATAATTTTCTACTGTCGCAAATTGTAATTGCGCCAGGGATTGCCTTTTCTATAGTAAATTATTCAAAAAATAATTTTTTACTGTCGCAAATTTTAATTACGCCAGGGATTGCCTTTTCTATAGTAAATTATTCAAAAAATAATTTTTTACTGTCGCAAATTTTAAGTGCGCCAGGGATTGCCTTTTCTATAGTAAATTATTCAAAAAATAATTTTTTACTGTCGCAAATTTTAATTACGCCAGGGATTGCCTTTTCTATAGTAAATTATTCAAAAAATAATTTTCAACTGTCGCAAATTTTAATTACGCCAGGGATTGCCTTTTCTATAGTAAATTATTCAAAAAATAATTTTTTACTGTCGCAAATTTTAATTACGCCAGGGATTGCCTTTTCTATAGTAAATTATACAAAAAATAATTTTATACTGTCGCAAATTTTAATTACGCCAGGGATTGCCTTTTCTATAGTAAATTATTCAAAAAATAATTTTTTACTGTCGCAAATTTTAAATACGCCAGGGATTGCCTTTTCTATAGTAAATTATTCAAAAAATAATTTTCTACTGTCGCAAATTTTAATTACGCCAGGGATTGCCTATTCTATAGTAAATTATTCAAAAAATAATTTTCTACTGTCGCAAATTGTAATTGCGCCAGGGATTGCCTTTTCTATAGTAAATTATTCAAAAAATAATTTTTTACTGTCGCAAATTTTAATTACGCCAGGGATTGTTTTTTCTATAGTAAATTATTCAAAAAATAATTTTATACTGTCGCAAATTTTAATTACGCCAGGGATTGCCTTTTCTATAGTAAATTATTCAAAAAATAATTTTTTACTGTCGCAAATTTTAATTACGCCAGGGATTGCCTTTTCTATAGTAAATTATTCAAAAAATAATTTTTTACTGTCGCAAATTTTAAATACGCCAGGGATTGCCTTTCTATAGTAAATTATTCAAAAAATAATTTTTTACTGTCGCAAATTTTAATTACGCCAGGGATTGCCTTTTCTATAGTAAATTATTCAAAAAATAATTTTTTACTGTCGCAAGTTTTAAATACGCCAGGGATTGCCTTTTCTATAGTAAATTATTCAAAAAATAATTTTCTACTGTCGCAAATTTTAATTACGCCAGGGATTGCCTTTTCTATAGTAAATTATTCAAAAAATAATTTTCTACTGTCGCAAATTGTAATTGCGCCAGGGATTGCCTTTTCTATAGTAAATTATTCAAAAAATAATTTTTTACTGTCGCAAATTTTAATTACGCCAGGGATTGCCTTTTCTATAGTAAATTATTCAAAAAATAATTTTTTACCGTCGCAAATTTTAAGTGCGCCAGGGATTGCCTTTTCTATAGTAAATTATTCAAAAAATAATTTTTTACTGTCGCAAATTTTAATTACGCCAGGGATTGCCTTTTCTATAGTAAATTATTCAAAAAATAATTTTCAACTGTCGCAAATTTTAATTACGCCAGGGATTGCCTTTTCTATAGTAAATTATTCAAAAAATAATTTTTTACTGTCGCAAATTTTAATTACGCCAGGGATTGCCTTTTCTATAGTAAATTATTCAAAAAATAATTTTATACTGTCGCAAATTTTAATTACGCCAGGGATTGCCTTTTCTATAGTAAATTATTCAAAAAATAATTTTTTACTGTCGCAAATTTTAAATACGCCAGGGATTGCCTTTTCTATAGTAAATTATTCAAAAAATAATTTTCTACTGTCGCAAATTTTAATTACGCCAGGGATTGCCTATTCTATAGTAAATTATTCAAAAAATAATTTTCTACTGTCGCAAATTGTAATTGCGCCAGGGATTGCCTTTTCTATAGTAAATTATTCAAAAAATAATTTTTTACTGTCGCAAATTTTAATTACGCCAGGGATTGTTTTTTCTATAGTAAATTATTCAAAAAATAATTTTATACTGTCGCAAATTTTAATTACGCCAGGGATTGCCTTTTCTATAGTAAATTATTCAAAAAATAATTTTTTACTGTCGCAAATTTTAATTACGCCAGGGATTGCCTTTTCTATAGTAAATTATTCAAAAAATAATTTTTTACTGTCGCAAATTTTAAATACGCCAGGGATTGCCTTTCTATAGTAAATTATTCAAAAAATAATTTTTTACTGTCGCAAATTTTAAATATACCAGGGATTGCCTTTTCTATAGTAAATTTCTCACAAATTAATTTTTTACTGTCGCAAATTTTAAATACGCCAGGGATTGCCTTTTCTATAGTAAATTATTCAAAAAATAATTTTTTACTGTCGCAAATTTCAAATCTGCCAGGGATTGCCTTTTCTATAGTAAATTATTCAAAAAATAATTTTTTACTATCGCAAGTTTTAATTGCGCCAGGGATTGCCTTTTCTACAGTAAATTTTTCAAAATATTAATTTTTTACTGTCGCAAATTTTAAATACGCCAGGGATTGCCTTTTCTATAGTAAATTATTCAAAAAATAATTTTCTACTGTCGCAAATTTTAAATACGCCAGGGATTGCCTTTTCTATAGTAAATTTTCCAAAAAATAATTTTCTACTGTCGCAAATTTTAATTACGACAGGGATTGCCTTTTCTATAGTAAATTTTGCAAAAAAATAATTTTTTACTGTCGCAAATTTTAAATATCCCAGGGATTGCCTTTTCTATAGTAAATTATTCAAAAAATAATTTTTTACTGTCGCAAATTTTAAATACGCCAGGGATTGCCTTTTCTATAGTAAATTATTCAAAAAAATAATTTTTTACTGTCGCAAATTTTAAGTGCGCCAGGGATTGCCTTTTCTATAGTAAATTATTCAAAAAATAATTTTCAACTGTCGCAAATTTTAATTACGCCAAGGATTGCCTTTAATATAGTAAACTATTCAAAAAATAATTTTATACTGTCGCAATTTTTAAGCGCGCCAGGGATTGCCTTTTCTATAGTAAATTTTGCAAAAAATAATTTTTTACTGTCGCAAATTTTAATTGCGCCAGGGATTGCCTTTTCTACAGTAAATTATTCAAAAAATAATTTTCTACTGTCGCAAATTTTAATTACGCCAGTTATTGCCTTTTCTATAGTAAATTATTCAAAAAATAATTTTCAACTGTCGCAAATTTTAATTACGCCAGGGATTGCCTATTCTATAGTAAATTATTCAAAAAATAATTTTCTACTGTCGCAAATTGTAATTACGCCAAGGATTGCCTATTCTATAGTAAATTATTCAAAAAATAATTTTCTACTGTCGCAAATTGTAATTGCGCCAGGGATTGCCTTTTCTATAGTAAATTATTCAAAAAATAATTTTTTACTGTCGCAAATTTTAATTACGCCAGGGATTGTTTTTTCTATAGTAAATTATTCAAAAAATATTTTTATACTGTCGCAAATTTTAATTACGCCAGGGATTGCCTTTTCTATAGTAAATTATTCAAAAAATAATTTTTTACTGTCGCAAATTTTAATTACGCCAGTGATTGCCTTTTCTATAGTAAATTATTCAAAAAATAATTTTTTACTGTCGCAAATTTTAAATACGCCAGGGATTGCCTTTCTATAGTAAATTATTCAAAAAATAATTTTTTACTGTCGCAAATTTTAATTACGCCAGGGATTGCCTTTTCTATAGTAAATTATTCAAAAAATAATTTTTTACTGTCGCAAGTTTTAAATACGCCAGGGATTGCCTTTTCTATAGTAAATTATTCAAAAAATAATTTTCTACTGTCGCAAATTTTAATTACGCCAGGGATTGCCTTTTCTATAGTAAATTATTCAAAAAATAATTTTCTACTGTCGCAAATTGTAATTGCGCCAGGGATTGCCTTTTCTATAGTAAATTATTCAAAAAATAATTTTTTACTGTCGCAAATTTTAATTACGCCAGGGATTGCCTTTTCTATAGTAAATTATTCAAAAAATAATTTTTTTACCGTCGCAAATTTTAAGTGCGCCAGGGATTGCCTTTTCTATAGTAAATTATTCAAAAAATAATTTTTTACTGTCGCAAATTTTAATTACGCCAGGGATTGCCTTTTCTATAGTAAATTATTCAAAAAATAATTTTCAACTATCGCAAATTTTAATTACGCCAGGGATTGCCTTTTCTATAGTAAATTATTCAAAAAATAATTTTTTACTGTCGCAAATTTTAATTACGCCAGGGATTGCCTTTTCTATAGTAAATTATTCAAAAAATAATTTTATACTGTCGCAAATTTTAATTACGCCAGGGATTGCCTTTTCTATAGTAAATTATTCAAAAAATAATTTTTTACTGTCGCAAATTTTAAATACGCCAGGGATTGCCTTTTCTATAGTAAATTATTCAAAAAATAATTTTCTACTGTCGCAAATTTTAATTACGCCAGGGATTGCCTATTCTATAGTAAATTATTCAAAAAATAATTTTCTACTGTCGCAAATTGTAATTGCGCCAGGGATTGCCTTTTCTATAGTAAATTATTCAAAAAATAATTTTTTACTGTCGCAAATTTTAATTACGCCAGGGATTGTTTTTTCTATAGTAAATTATTCAAAAAATAATTTTATACTGT
The DNA here is from genome assembly GCA_963930735.1 of Dioctria linearis. Classification (NCBI taxonomy): domain Eukaryota; kingdom Metazoa; phylum Arthropoda; class Insecta; order Diptera; family Asilidae; genus Dioctria; species Dioctria linearis. The sequence continues at coordinate 81,728 of CAWVNZ010000355.1, read as the reverse complement.
CGCAAATTTTAATTACGCCAGGGATTGCCTTTTCTATAGTAAATTATTCAAAAAATAATTTTTTACTGTCGCAAATTTTAATTACGCCAGGGATTGCCTTTTCTATAGTAAATTATTCAAAAAATAATTTTTTACTGTCGCAAATTTTAAATACGCCAGGGATTGCCTTTCTATAGTAAATTATTCAAAAAATAATTTTTTACTGTCGCAAATTTTAAATATACCAGGGATTGCCTTTTCTATAGTAAATTTCTCACAAATTAATTTTTTACTGTCGCAAATTTTAAATACGCCAGGGATTGCCTTTTCTATAGTAAATTATTCAAAAAATAATTTTTTACTGTCGCAAATTTCAAATCTGCCAGGGATTGCCTTTTCTATAGTAAATTATTCAAAAAATAATTTTTTACTATCGCAAGTTTTAATTGCGCCAGGGATTGCCTTTTCTACAGTAAATTTTTCAAAATATTAATTTTTTACTGTCGCAAATTTTAAATACGCCAGGGATTGCCTTTTCTATAGTAAATTATTCAAAAAATAATTTTCTACTGTCGCAAATTTTAAATACGCCAGGGATTGCCTTTTCTATAGTAAATTTTCCAAAAAATAATTTTCTACTGTCGCAAATTTTAATTACGCCAGGGATTGCCTTTTCTATAGTAAATTTTGCAAAAAAATAATTTTTTACTGTCGCAAATTTTAAATATCCCAGGGATTGCCTTTTCTATAGTAAATTATTCAAAAAATAATTTTTTACTGTCGCAAATTTTAAATACGCCAGGGATTGCCTTTTCTATAGTAAATTATTCAAAAAAATAATTTTTTACTGTCGCAAATTTTAAGTGCGCCAGGGATTGCCTTTTCTATAGTAAATTATTCAAAAAATAATTTTCAACTGTCGCAAATTTTAATTACGCCAAGGATTGCCTTTAATATAGTAAACTATTCAAAAAATAATTTTATACTGTCGCAATTTTTAAGCGCGCCAGGGATTGCCTTTTCTATAGTAAATTTTGCAAAAAATAATTTTTTACTGTCGCAAATTTTAATTGCGCCAGGGATTGCCTTTTCTATAGTAAATTATTCAAAAAATAATTTTCTACTGTCGCAAATTTTAATTACGCCAGTTATTGCCTTTTCTATAGTAAATTATTCAAAAAATAATTTTCAACTGTCGCAAATTTTAATTACGCCAGGGATTGCCTTTTCTATAGTAAATTATTCAAAAAATAATTTTCAACTGTCGCAAATTTTAATTACGCCAGGGATTGCCTTTTCTATAGTAAATTTTGCAAAAAAATAATTTTTTACTGTCGCAAATTTTAAATATCCCAGGGATTGCCTTTTCTATAGTAAATTATTCAAAAACTAATTTTTTACTGTCGAAAATTTTAAGTGCGCCAGGGATTGCCTTTTCTATAGTAAATTATTCAAAAAATAATTTTTTACTGTCGCAAATTTTAAATACGCCAGGGACTGCCTTTTCTATAGTAAATTTTGCAAAAAAAATAATTTTCTACTGTCGCAAATTTTAATTACGCCAGGGATTGCCTTTTCTATAGTAAATTATTCAAAAAATAATTTTCTACTGTCGCAAATTTTAATTACGCCAGGGATTGCCTTTTCTACAGTAAATTATTCAAAAAATAATTTTTTACTATCGCAAGTTTTAATTGCGCCAGGGATTGCCTTTTCTACAGTAAATTTTGCAAAAAATAATTTTTTACTGTCGCAAATTTTAAATATCCCAGGGATTGCCTTTTCTATAGTAAACTTTTCAAAAAATAATTTTCTACTGTCGCAAATTTTAAATACGCCAGGGATTGCCTTTTCTATAGTAAATTATTCAAAAAATAATTTTTTACTGTCGCAAATTTTAAATATCCCAGGGATTGCCTTTTCTATAGTAAACTTTTCAAAAAATAATTTTCTACTGTCGCAAATTTTTAATACGCCAGGGATTGCCTTTTCTATAGTAAATTATTCAAAAAATAATTTTATACTGTCGCAAATTTTAAATACGCCAGGGATTGCCTTTTCTATAGTAAATTATTCAAAAAATAATTTTCTACTGTCGCAAATTGAATTGCGCCAGGGATTGCCTTTTCTATAGTAAATTATTCAAAAAATAATTTTTTACTGTCGCAAATTTTAATTACGCCAGGGATTGTTTTTTCTATAGTAAATTATTCAAAAAATAATTTTATACTGTCGCAAATTTTAATTACGCCAGGGATTGCCTTTTCTATAGTAAATTATTCAAAAAATAATTTTTTACTGTCACAAATTTTAATTACGCCAGGGATTGCCTTTTCTATAGTAAATTATTCAAAAAATAATTTTTTACTGTCGCAAATTTTAAATACGCCAGGGATTGCCTTTCTATAGTAAATTATTCAAAAAATAATTTTTTACTGTCGCAAATTTTAAATATCCCAGGGATTGCCTTTTCTATAGTAAATTTCTCACAAATTAATTTTTTACTGTCGCAAATTTTAAATACGCCAGGGATTGCCTTTTCTATAGTAAATTATTCAAAAAATAATTTTTTACTGTCGCAAATTTCAAATCTGCCAGGGATTGCCTTTTCTATAGTAAATTATTCAAAAAATAATTTTTTACTATCCCAAGTATTAATTGCGCCAGGGATTGCCTTTTCTACAGAAAATTTTTCAAAATATTAATTTTTTACTGTCGCAAATTTTAAATACGCCAGGGATTGCCTTTTCTATAGTAAATTATTCAAAAAATAATTTTCTACTGTCGCAAATTTTAAATACGCCAGGGATTGCCTTTTCTATAGTAAATTTTCCAAAAAATAATTTTCTACTGTCGCAAATTTTAATTACGCCAGGGATTGCCTTTTCTATAGTAAATTTTGCAAAAAAATAATTTTTTACTGTCGCAAATTTTAAATATCCCAGGGATTGCCTCTTCTATAGTAAATTATTCAAAAAATAATTTTTTACTGTCGCAAATTTTAAATACGCCAGGGATTGCCTTTTCTATAGTAAATTATTCAAAAAAATAATTTTTTACTGTCGCAAATTTTAAGTGCGCCAGGGATTGCCTTTTCTATAGTAAATTATTCAAAAAATAATTTTCAACTGTCGCAAATTTTAATTACGCCAAGGATTGCCTTTTCTATAGTAAACTATTCAAAAAATAATTTTATACTGTCGCAATTTTTAAGCGCGCCAGGGATTGCCTTTTCTATAGAAAATTTTGCAAAAAATAATTTTCAACTGTCGCAAATTTTAAATACGCCAGGGATTGCCTTTTCTATAGTAAATTATTCAAAAAATAATTTTTTACTGTCGCAAATTTTAAATATCCCAGGGATTGCCTTTTCTATAGTAAAATTTTCAAAAAATAATTTTCTACTGTCGCAAATTTTTAATACGCCAGGGATTGCCTTTTCTATAGTAAATTATTCAAAAAATAATTTTATACAGTCGCAAATTTTAAATACGCCAGGGATTGCCTTTTCTATAGTAAATTATTCAAAAAATAATTTTTTACTGTCGCAAATTTTAATTACTCCAGGGATTGCCTTTTCTATAGTAAATTATTCAAAAAATAATTTTCTACTGTCGCAAATTTTAATTGCGCCAGGGATTGCCTTTTAGTATATTTTTCAAAAAATAATTTTTTACTGTCGCAAATTTTAAATACGCCAGGGATTGCCTTTTCTATAGTAAACTATTCAAAAAAATAATTTTTTACTGTCGCAAATTTTAAATATCCCAGGGATTGCCTTTTCTATAGTAAAGTTCTCACAAATTAATTTTTTACTGTCGCAAATTTTAAATACGCCAGGGATTGCATTTTCTATAGTAAATTATTCAAAAAATAATTTTCTACTGTCGCAAATTTTAATTACGCCAGGGATTGCCTTTTCTATAGTAAATTATTCAAAAAATAATTTTCTACTGTCGCAAATTTTAATTACGCCAGGGATTGCCTTTTCTATAGTAAATTATTCAAAAAATAATTTTCTACTGTCGCAAATTTTAATTGCCCCAAGGATTGCATTTTCTATAGTAAATTATTCAAAAAATAATTTTTTACTGTCGCAAATTTTAAATATCCCAGGGATTGCCTTTTCTATAGTAAATTTCTCACAAATTAATTTTTTACTGTCGCAAATTTTAAGTGCGCCAGGGATTGCCTTTTCTATAGTAAATTATTCAAAGAATAATTTTCTACTGTCGCAAATTTTAATTACGCCAGGGATTGCCTTTTCTATAGTAAATTATTCAAAAAATAATTTTCTACTCTCGCAAATTGTAATTGCGCCAGGGATTGCCTTTTCTATAGTAAATTATTCAAAGATAATTTTTTACTGTCGCAAATTTTAATTACGCCAGGGATTGCCTTTTCTATAGTAAATTATTCAAAAAATAATTTTCTACTGTCGCAAATTTTAATTGCGCCAGGGATTGCCTTTTCTATAGTAAATTATTCAAAAAATAATTTTCTACTGTCGCAAATTTTAATTACGCCAGGGATTGCCTTTTCTATAGTAAATTATTCAAAAAATAATTTTTTACTGTCGCAAATATTAAATATCCCAGGGATTGCCTTTTCTATAGTAAATTTCTCACAAAATTATATTTATACTGTCGCAAATTTTAAATACGCCAGGGATTGCCTTTTCTATAGTAAATTATTCAAAAGATAATTTTCTACTGTCGCAAATTTTAATTACGCCAGGGATTGCCTTTTCTATAGTAAATTATTCAAAAGATAATTTTTTACTGTCGCAAATTTTAATTACGCCAGGGATTGCCTTTTCTATAGTAAATTATTCAAAAAATAATTTTTTTACTGTCGCAAATATTAAATATCCCAGGGATTGCCTTTTCTATAGTAAATTTCTCACAAAATAATTTTATACTGTCGCAAATTTTAAATACGCCAGGGATTGCCTTTTCTATAGTAAATTATTCAAAAGATAATTTTCTACTGTCGCAAATTTTAATTACGCCAGGGATTGCCTTTTCTATAGTAAATTATTCAAAAGATAATTTTTTACTGTCGCAAATTTAATATTACGCCAGGGATTGCCTTTTCTATAGTAAATTTTGCAAAAAAATAATTTTTTACTGTCGCAAATTTTAAATATCCCAGGGATTGCCTTTTCTATAGTAAATTTCCCACAAATTTCCAATTATTTTACTGTCGCAAATTTAAATACGCCAGGGATTGAATTATTCAAATAGTAATTTCTACTGTCGAAAATTAATTTACTGCCAAGGATTGCCTTTTACTTAGCAAAGATTAATTTCTATAGTAAATTATTCAAAAATAATTTTCTACTGTCGCAAATTTTAATTACGCCAGGGATTGCGTCTTCTATAGTAAATTATTCAAAAAATAATTTTCTGCTGTCGCAAATTGTAATTGCGCCAGGGATTGCCTTTTCTATAGTAAATTATTCAAAAAATAATTTTTTACTGTCGCAAATTTTAAATATCCCAGGGATTGCCTTTTCTATAGTAAATTTTTCACAAATTAATTTTTTACTGTCGCAAATTTTAAGTGCGCCAGGGATTGCCTTTTCTATAGTAAATTATTCAAAGAATAATTTTCTACTGTCGCAAATTTTAATTACGCCAGGGATTGCCTTTTCTATAGTAAATTATTCAAAAAATAATTTTCTACTGTCGCAAATTTTAATTACGCCAGGGATTGCCTTTTCTATAGTAAATTATTCAAAAAATAATTTTCTACTGTCGCAAATTGTAATTGCGCCAGGGATTGCCTTTTCTGTAGTAAATTATTCAAAAAATAATTTTTTACTGTCGCAAATTTTAAATATCCCAGGGATTGCCTTTTCTATAGTAAATTTCTCACAAATTAATTTTTTACTGTCGCAAATTTTAAGTGCGCCAGGGATTGCCTTTTCTATGGTAAATTATTCAAAGAATAATTTTCTACTGTCGCAAATTTTAATTACGCCAGGGATTGCCTTTTCTATAGTAAATTATTCAAAAAATAATTTTCTACTGTCGCAAATTGTAATTGCGCCAGGGATTGCCTTTTCTATAGTAAATTATTCAAAAAATAATTTTTTACTGTCGCAAATTTTAATTACGCCAGGGATTGCCTTTTCTATAGTAAATTATTCAAAAAATAATTTTCTACTGTCGCAAATTGTAATTGCGCCAGGGATTGCCTTTTCTATAGTAAATTATTCAAAAAATAATTTTTTACTGTCGCAAATTTTAAATATCCCAGGGATTGCCTTTTCTATAGTAAATTTCTCACAAATTAATTTTTTACTGTCGCAAATTTTAAGAGCGCCAGGGATTGCCTTTTCTATAGTAAATTATTCAAAGAATAATTTTCTACTGTCGCAAATTTTAATTACGCCAGGGATTGCCTTTTCTATAGTAAATTATTCAAAAAATAATTTTCTACTCTCGCAAATTGTAATTGCGCCAGGGATTGCCTTTTCTATAGTAAATTATTCAAAAGATAATTTTTTACTGTCGCAAATTTTAATTACGCCAGGGATTGCCTTTTCTATAGTAAATTATTCAAAAAATAATTTTCTACTGTCGCAAATTTTAATTACGCCAGGGATTGCCTTTTCTATAGTAAATTATTCAAAAAATAATTTTCTACTGTCGCAAATTGTAATTGCGCCAGGGATTGCCTTTTCTATAGTAAATTATTCAAAAAATAATTTTTTACTGTCGCAAATTTTAAATATCCCAGGGATTGCCTTTTCTATAGTAAATTTCTCACAAATTAATTTTTTACTGTCGCAAATTTTAAGTGCGCCAGGGATTGCCTTTTCTATAGTAAATTATTCAAAGAATAATTTTCTACTGTCGCAAATTTTAATTACGCCAGGGATTGCCTTTTCTATAGTAAATTATTCAAAAAATAATTTTCTACTGTCGCAAATTGTAATTGCGCCAGGGCTTGCCTTTTCTATAGTAAATTATTCAAAAAATAATTTTTTACTGTCGCAAATTTTAAATATTCCAGGGATTGCCTTTTCTATAGTAAATTTCTCACAAATTAATTTTTTACTGTCGCAAATTTTAAGTGCGCCAGGGATTGCCTTTTCTATAGTAAATTATTCAAAGAATAATTTTCTACTGTCGCAAATTTTAATTACGCCAGGGATTGCCTTTTCTATAGTAAATTATTCAAAAAATAATTTTCTACTGTCGCAAATTGTAATTACGCCAGGGCTTGCCTTTTCTATAGTAAATTATTCAAAAAATAATTTTTTACTGTCGCAAATTTTAAATATCCCAGGGATTGCCTTTTCTATAGTAAATTTCTCACAAATTAATTTTTTACTGTCGCAAATTTTAATTGCGCCAGGGATTGCCTTTTCTATAGTAAATTATTCAAAAAATAATTTTCTACTGTCGCAAATTTTAATTACGCCAGGGATTGCCTTTTCTATAGTAAATTATTCAAAAAATAATTTTTTACTGTCGCAAATATTAAATATCCCAGGGATTGCCTTTTCTATAGTAAATTTCTCACAAAATAATTTTATACTGTCGCAAATTTTAAATACGCCAGGGATTGCCTTTTCTGTAGTAAATTATTCAAAAGATAATTTTTCTACTGTCGCAAATTTTAATTACGCCAGGGATTGCCTTTTCTATAGTAAATTATTCAAAAGATAATTTTTTACTGTCGCAAATTTTAATTACGCCAGGGATTGCCTTTTCTATAGTAAATTTTGCAAAAAAATAATTTTTTACTGTCGCAAATTTTAAATATCCCAGGGATTGCCTTTTCTATAGTAAATTTCTCACAAATTAATTTTTTACTGTCGCAAATTTTAAATACGCCAGGGATTGCCTTTTCTATTGTAAATTATTCAAAAAATAATTTTCTACTGTCGCAAATTTTAATTACGCCAGGGATTGCCTTTTCTATAGTAAATTATTCAAAAAATAATTTTCTACTGTCGCAAATTTTAATTACGCCAGGGATTGCCTCTTCTATAGTAAATTATTCAAAAAATAATTTTCTACTGTCGCAAATTGTAATTGCGCCAGGGATTGCCTTTTCTATAGTAAATTATTCAAAAAATAATTTTTTACTGTCGCAAATTTTAAATATCCCAGGGATTGCCTTTTCTATAGTAAATTTCTCACAAATTAATTTTTTACTGTCGCAAATTTTAAGTGCGCCAGGGATTGCCTTTTCTATAGTAAATTATTCAAAGAATAATTTTCTACTGTCGCAAATTTTAATTACGCCAGGGATTGCCTTTTCTATAGTAAATTATTCAAAAAATAATTTTCTACTTTCGCAAATTTTAATTACGCCAGGGATTGCCTTTTCTATAGTAAATTATTCAAAAAATAATTTTCTACTGTCGCAAATTGTAATTGCGCCAGGGATTGCCTTTTCTATAGTAAATTATTCAAAAAATAATTTTTTACTGTCGCAAATTTTAAATATCCCAGGGATTGCCTTTTCTATAGTAAATTTCTCACAAATTAATTTTTTACTGTCGCAAATTTTATGTGCGCCAGGGATTGCCTTTTCTATGGTAAATTATTCAAAGAATAATTTTCTACTGTCGAAAATTTTAATTACGCCAGGGATTGCCTTTTCTATAGTAAATTATTCAAAAAATAATTTTCTACTGTCGCAAATTGTAATTGCGCCAGGGATTGCCTTTTATATAGTAAATTATTCAAAAAATAATTTTTTACTGTCGCAAATTTTAAATATCCCAGGGATTGCCTTTTCTATAGTAAATTTCTCACAAATGAATTTTTTACTGTCGCAAATTTTAAATACGCCAGGGATTGCCTTTTCTATAGTAAATTATTCAAAAAATAATTTTCTACTGTCGCAAATTTTAATTACGCCAGGGATTGCCTCTTCTATAGTAAATTATTCAAAAAATAATTTTCTACTGTCGCAAATTGTAATTGCGCCAGGGATTGCCTTTTCTATAGTAAATTATTCAAAAAATAATTTTTTACTGTCGCAAATTTTAAATATCCCAGGGATTGCCTTTTCTATAGTAAATTTCTCACAAATTAATTTTTTACTGTCGCAAATTTTAAATACGCCAGGGATTGCCTTTTCTATAGTAAATTATTCAAAAAATAATTTTCTATTGTCGCAAATTTTAATTACGCCAGGGATTGCCTTTTCTATAGTAAATTATTCAAAAAATAATTTTCTACTGTCGCAAATTTTAATTACGCCAGGGATTGCCTTTTCTATAGTAAATTATTCAAAAAATAATTTTCTACTGTCGCAAATTGTAATTGCGCCAGGGATTGCCTTTTCTATAGTAAATTATTCAAAAAATAATTTTTTACTGTCGCAAATTTTAAATATCCCAGGGATTGCCTTTTCTATAGTAAATTTCTCACAAATTAATTTTTTACCGTCGCAAATTTTAAGTGCGCCAGGGATTGCCTTTTCTATAGTAAATTATTCAAAGAATAATTTTCAACTGTCGCAAATTTTAATTACGCCAGGGATTGCCTTTTCTACAGTAAATTATTCAAAAAATAATTTTCTACTCTCGCAAATTGTAATTGCGCCAGGGATTGCCTTTTCTATAGTAAATTATTCAAAAGATAATTTTTTACTGTCGCAAATTTTAATTACGCCAGGGATTGCCTTTTCTATAGTAAATTATTCAAAAAATAATTTTCTACTGTCGCAAATTTTAATTACGCCAGGGATTGCCTTTTCTATAGTAAATTATTCAAAAAATAATTTTCTACTGTCGCAAATTGTAATTGCGCCAGGGATTGCCTTTTCTATAGTAAATTATTCAAAAAATAATTTTTTACTGTCGCAAATTTTAAATATCCCAGGGATTGCCTTTTCTATAGTAAATTTCTCACAAATTAATTTTTTACTGTCGCAAATTTTAAGTGCGCCAGGGATTGCCTTTTCTATAGTAAATTATTCAAAGAATAATTTTCTACTGTCGCAAATTTTAATTACGCCAGGGATTGCCTTTTCTATAGTAAATTATTCAAAAAATAATTTTCTACTGTCGCAAATTGTAATTGCGCCAGGGCTTGCCTTTTCTATAGTAAATTATTCAAAAAATAATTTTTTACTGTCGCAAATTTTAAATATCCCAGGGATTGCCTTTTCTATAGTAAATTTCTCACAAATTAATTTTTTACTGTCGCAAATTTTAAATACGCCAGGGATTGCCTTTACTATAGTAAATTATTCAAAAAATAATTTTCTACTGTCGCAAATTTTAATTACGCCAGGGATTGCCTTTTCTATAGTAAATTATTCAAAAAATAATTTTCTACTGTCGCAAATTTTAATTACGCCAGGGATTGCCTTTTCTATAGTAAATTATTCAAAAAATAATTTTCTACTGTCGCAAATTGTAATTGCGCCAGGGATTGCCTTTTTCTATAGTAAATTATTCAAAAAATAATTTTTTACTGTCGCAAATTTTAAATATCCCAGGGATTGCCTTTTCTATAGTAAATTTCTCACAAATTAATATTTTACTGTCGCAAATTTTAAGTGCGCCAGGGATTGCCTTTTCTATAGTAAATTATTCAAAGAATAATTTTCTACTGTCGCAAATTTTAATTACGCCAGGGATTGCCTTTTCTATAGTAAATTATTCAAAAAATAATTTTCTACTGTCGCAAATTTTAATTACGCCAGGGATTGCCTCTTCTATAGTAAATTATTCAAAAAATAATTTTCTACTGTCGCAAATTGTAATTGCGCCAGGGATTGCCTTTTCTATAGTAAATTATTCAAAAAATAATTTTTTACTGTCGCAAATTTTAAAATCCCAGAGATTGCCTTTTCTATAGTAAATTTCTCACAAATTAATTTTTTACTGTCGCAAATTTTAAATACGCCAGGGATTGCCTTTTCTATAGTAAATTATTCAAAAAAATAATTTTCTACTGTCGCAAATTTTAATAACGCCAGGGATTGCCTTTTCTATAGTAAATTATTCAAAAAATAATTTTCTACTGTCGCAAATTTTAATTACGCCAGGGATTGCCTCTTCTATAGTAAATTATTCAAAAAATAATTTTCTACTGTCGCAAATTGTAATTGCGCCAGGGATTGCCTTTTCTATAGTAAATTATTCAAAAAATAATTTTTTACTGTCGCAAATTTTAAATATCCCAGGGATTGCTTTTTCTATAGTAAATTTCTCACAAATTAATTTTTTACTGTCGCAAATTTTAAGTGCGCCAGGGATTGCCTTTTCTATAGTAAATTATTCAAAGAATAATTTTCTACTGTCGCAAATTTTAATTACGCCAGGGATTGCCTTTTCTTTAGTAAATTATTCAAAAAATAATTTTCTACTGTCGCAAATTGTAATTGCGCCAGGGATTGCCTTTTCTATAGTAAATTATTCAAAAAATATTTTTTTACTGTCGCAAATTTTAAATACGCCAGGGATTGCCTTTTCTATAGTAAATTATTCAAAAAATAATTTTTTACTGTCGCAAATTTTAAATATCCCAGGGATTGCCTTTTCTATAGTAAATTTCTCACAAAATAATTTTATACTGTCGCAAATTTTAAATACGCCAGGGATTGCCTTTTCTATAGTAAATTATTCAAAAGATAATTTTCTACTGTCGCAAATTTTAATTACGCCAGGGATTGCCTTTTCTATAGTAAATTATTCAAAAGATAATTTTTTACTGTCGCAAATTTTAATTACGCCAGGGATTGCCTTTTCTATAGTAAATTTTGCAAAAAAATAATTTTTTACTGTCGCAAATTTTAAATATCCCAGGGATTACCTTTTCTATAGTAAATTTCTCACAAATTAATTTTTTACTGTCGCAAATTTTAAATACGCCAGGGATTGCCTTTTCTATAGTAAATTATTCAAAAAATAATTTTCTACTGTCGCAAATTTTAATAACGCCAGGGATTGCCTTTTCTATAGTAAATTATTCAAAAAATAATTTTCTACTGTCGCAAATTTTAATTACGCCAGGGATTGCCTCTTCTATAGTAAATTATTCAAAAAATAATTTTCTACTGTCGCAAATTGTAATTGCGCCAGGGATTGCCTTTTCTATAGTAAATTATTCAAAAAATAATTTTTTACTGTCGCAAATTTTAAATATCCCAGGGATTGCCTTTTCTATAGTAAATTTCGCACAAATTAATTTTTTACTGTCGCAAATTTTAAGTGCGCCAGGGATTGCCTTTTCTATAGTAAATTATTCAAAGAATATTCTACTGTCGCAAATTTTAATTACGCCAGGGATTGCCTTTTCTATAGTAAATTATTCAAAAAATAATTTTCTACTGTCGCAAATTTTAATTACGCCAGGGATTGCCTTTTCTATAGTAAATTATTCAAAAAATAATTTTCTACTGTCGCAAATTGTAATTGCGCCAGGGATTGCCTTTTCTATAGTAAATTATTCAAAAAATAATTTTTTACTGTCGCAAATTTTAAATATCCCAGGGATTGCCTTTTCTATTGTAAATTTCTCACAAATTAATTTTTTACTGTCGCAAATTTTAAATACGCCAGGGATTGCCTTTTCTATAGTAAATTATTCAAAAAATAATTTTCTACTGTCGCAAATTTTAATTACGCAAGGGATTGCCTTTTCTATAGTAAATTATTCAAAAAATAATTTTCTACTGTCGCAAATTTTAATTACGCCAGGGATTGCCTTTTCTATAGTAAATTATTCAAAAAATAATTTTCTACTGTCGCAAATTGTAATTGCGCCAGGGATTGCCTTTTCTATAGTAAATTATTCAAAAAATAATTTTTTACTGTCGCAAATTTTAAATATCCCAGGGATTGCCTTTTCTATAGTAAATTTCTCACAAATTAATTTTTTACTGTCGCAAATTTTAAGTGCGCCAGGGATTGCCTTTTCTATAGTAAATTATTCAAAAAATAATTTTCTACTGTCGCAAATTGTAATTGCGCCAGGGATTGCCTTTTCTATAGTAAATTATTCAAAAAATAATTTTTTACTGTCGCAAATTTTAAATATCCCAGGGATTGCCTTTTCTATAGTAAATTTCTCACAAATTAATTTTTTACTGTCGCAAATTTTAAGTGCGCCAGGGATTGCCTTTTCTATAGTAAATTATTCAAAGAATAATTTTCTACTGTCGCAAATTTTAATTACGCCAGGGATTGCCTTTTCTATAGTAAATTATTCAAAAAATAATTTTCTACTGTCGCAAATTTTAATTACGCCAGGGATTGCCTCTTCTATAGTAAATTATTCAAAAAATAATTTTCTACTGTCGCAAATTGTAATTGCGCCAGGGATTGCCTTTTCTATAGTAAATTATTCAAAAAATAATTTTTTACTGTCGCAAATTTTAAATATCCCAGGGATTGCCTTTTCTATAGTAAATTTCTCACAAATTAATTTTTTACTGTCGCAAATTTTAAATACGCCAGGGATTGCCTTTTCTATAGTAAATTATTCAAAAAATAATTTTCTACTGTCGCAAATTTTAATAACGCCAGGGATTGCCTTTTCTATAGTAAATTATTCAAAAAATAATTTTCTACTGTCGCAAATTTTAATTACGCCAGGGATTGCCTCTTCTATAGTAAATTATTCAAAAAATAATTTTCTACTGTCGCAAATTGTAATTGCGCCAGGGATTGCCTTTTCTATAGTAAATTATTCAAAAAATAATTTTTTACTGTCGCAAATTTTAAATATCCCAGGGATTGCCTTTTCTATAGTAAATTTCTCACAAATTAATTTTTTACTGTCGCAAATTTTAAGTGCGCCAGGGATTGCCTTTTCTATAGTAAATTATTCAAAGAATAATTTTCTACTGTCGCAAATTTTAATTACGCCAGGGATTGCCTTTTCTTTAGTAAATTATTCAAAAAATAATTTTCTACTGTCGCAAATTGTAATTGCGCCAGGGATTGCCTTTTCTATAGTAAATTATTCAAAAAATAATTTTTTACTGTCGCAAATTTTAAATACGCCAGGGATTGCCTTTTCTATAGTAAATTATTCAAAAAATAATTTTTTACTGTCGCAAATTTTAAATATCCCAGGGATTGCCTTTTCTATAGTAAATTTCTCACAAAATAATTTTATACTGTCGCAAATTTTAAATACGCCAGGGATTGCCTTTTCTATAGTAAATTATTCAAAAGATAATTTTCTACTGTCGCAAATTTTAATTACGCCAGGGATTGCCTTTTCTATAGTAAATTATTCAAAAGATAATTTTTTACTGTCGCAAATTTTAATTACGCCAGGGATTGCCTTTTCTATAGTAAATATTGCAAAAAAATAATTTTTTACTGTCGCAAATTTTAAATATCCCAGGGATTGCCTTTTCTATAGTAAATTTCTCACAAATTAATTTTTTACTGTCGCAAATTTTAAATACGCCAGGGATTGCCTTTTCTATAGTAAATTATTCAAAAAATAATTTTCTACTGTCGCAAATTTTAATAACGCCAGGGATTGCCTTTTCTATAGTAAATTATTCAAAAAATAATTTTCTACTGTCGCAAATTTTAATTACGCCAGGGATTGCCTCTTCTATAGTAAATTATTCAAAAAATAATTTTCTACTGTCGCAAATTGTAATTGCGCCAGGGATTGCCTTTTCTATAGTAAATTATTCAAAAAATAATTTTTTACTGTCGCAAATTTTAAATATCCCAGGGATTGCCTTTTCTATAGTAAATTTCGCACAAATAAATTTTTTACTGTCGCAAATTTTAAGTGCGCCAGGGATTGCCTTTTCTATAGTAAATTATTCAAAGAATAATTTTCTACTGTCGCAAATTTTAATTACGCCAGGGATTGCCTTTTCTATAGTAAATTATTCAAAAAATAATTTTCTACTGTCGCAAATTTTAATTACGCCAGGGATTGCCTTTTCTATAGTAAATTATTCAAAAAATAATTTTCTACTGTCGCAAATTGTAATTGCGCCAGGGATTGCCTTTTCTATAGTAAATTATTCAAAAAATAATTTTTTACTGTCGCAAATTTTAAATATCCCAGGGATTGCCTTTTCTATAGTAAATTTCTCACAAATTAATTTTTTACTGTCGCAAATTTTAAATACGCCAGGGATTGCCTTTTCTATAGTAAATTATTCAAAAAATAATTTTCTACTGTCGCAAATTTTAATTACGCCAGGGATTGCCTTTTCTATAGTAAATTATTCAAAAAATAATTTTCTACTGTCGCAAATTTTAATTACGCCAGGGATTGCCTTTTCTATAGTAAATTATTCAAAAAATAATTTTCTACTGTCGCAAATTGTAATTGCGCCAGGGATTGCCTTTTCTATAGTAAATTATTCAAAAAATAATTTTTTACTGTCGCAAATTTTAAATATCCCAGGGATTGCCTTTTCTATAGTAAATTTCTCACAAATTAATTTTTTACTGTCGCAAATTTTAAGTGCCCCAGGGATTGCCTTTTTTATAGTAAATTATTCAAAGAATAATTTTCTACTGTCGCAAATTTTAATTACGCCAGGGATTGCCTTTTCTATAGTAAATTATTCAAAAAATTATTTTCTACTCTCGCAAATTGTAATTGCGCCAGGGATTGCCTTTTCTATAGTAAATTATTCAAAAGATAATTTTTTACTGTCGCAAATTTTAATTACGCCAGGGATTGCCTTTTCTATAGTAAATTATTCAAAAAATAATTTTCTACTGTCGCAAATTTTAATTACGCCAGGGATTGCCTTTTCTATAGTAAATTATTCAAAAAATAATTTTCTACTGTCGCAAATTGTAATTGCGCCAGGGATTGCCTTTTCTATAGTAAATTATTCAAAAAATAATTTTTTACTGTCGCAAATTTTAAATATCCCAGGGATTGCCTTTTCTATAGTAAATTTCTCACAAATTAATTTTTTACTGTCGCAAATTTTAAGTGCGCCAGGGATTGCCTTTTCTATAGTAAATTATTCAAAGAATAATTTTCTACTGTCGCAAATTTTAATTACGCCTGGGATTGCCTTTTCTATAGTAAATTATTCAAAAAATAATTTTCTACTGTCGCAAATTGTAATTGCGCCAGGGATTGCCTTTTCTATAGTAAATTATTCAAAAAATAATTTTTTACTGTCGCAAATTTTAAATATCCCAGGGATTGCCTTTTCTATAGTAAATTTCTCACAAATTAATTTTTTACAGTCGCAAATTTTAAATACGCCAGGGATTGCCTTTTCTATAGTAAATTATTCAAAAAATAATTTTCTACTGTCGCAAATTTTAATTACGCCAGGGATTGCCTTTTCTATAGTAAATTATTCAAAAAAAAATTTTCTACTGTCGCAAATTTTAATTACGCCAGGGATTGCCTTTTCTATAGTAAATTATTCAAAAAATAATTTTCTACTGTCGCAAATTGTAATTGCGCCAGGGATTGCCTTTTCTATAGTAAATTATTCAAAAAATAATTTTTTACTGTCGCAAATTTTAAATATCCCAGGGATTGCCTTTTCTATAGTAAATTTCTCACAAATTAATTTTTTACTGTCGCAAATTTTAAATACGCCAGGGATTGCCTTTTCTATAGTAAATTATTCAAAGAATAATTTTCTACTGTCTCAAATTTTAATTACGCCAGGGATTGCCTCTTCTATAGTAAATTATTCAAAAAATAATTTTCTACTCTCGCAAATTGTAATTGCGCCAGGGATTGCCTTTTCTATAGTAAATTATTCAAAAGATAATTTTTTACTGTCGCAAATTTTAATTACGCCAGGGATTGCCTTTTCTATAGTAAATTATTCAAAAAATAATTTTCTACTGTCGCAAATTTTAATTACGCCAGGGATTGCCTTTTCTATAGTAAATTATTCAAAAAATAATTTTCTACTGTCGCAAATTGTAATTGCGCCAGGGATTGCCTTTTCTATAGTAAATTATTCAAAAAATAATTTTTTACTGTCGCAAGTTTTAAATATCCCAGGGATTGCCTTTTCTATAGTAAATTTCTCACAAATTAATTTTTTACTGTCGCAAATTTTAAGTGCGCCAGGGATTGCCTTTTCCATAGTAAATTATTCAAAGAATAATTTTCTACTGTCGCAAATTTTAATTACGCCAGGGATTGCCTTTTCTATAGTAAATTATTCAAAAAATAATTTTCTACTGTCGCAAATTGTAATTGCGCCAGGGATTGCCTTTTCTATAGTAAATTATTCAAAAAATAATTTTTTACTGTCGCAAATTTTAAATACGCCAGGGATTGCCTTTTCTATAGTAAATTATTCAAAAAATAATTTTTTACTGTCGCAAATTTTAAATATCCCAGGGATTGCCTTTTCTATAGTAAATTTCTCACAAAATAATTTTATACTGTCGCAAATTTTAAATACGCCAGGGATTGCCTTTTCTATAGTAAATTATTCAAAAGATAATTTTCTACTGTCGCAAATTTTAATTACGCCAGGGATTGCCTTTTCTATAGTAAATTATTCAAAAGATAATTTTTTACTGTCGCAAATTTTAATTACGCCAGGGATTGCCTTTTCTATAGTAAATTTTGCAAAAAAATAATTTTTTACTGTCGCAAATTTTAAATATCCCAGGGATTGCCTTTTCTATAGTAAATTTCTCACAAATTAATTTTTTACTGTCGCAAATTTTAAATACGCCAGGGATTGCCTTTTCTATAGTAAATTATTCAAAAAATAATTTTCTACTGTCGCAAATTTTAATAACGCCAGGGATTGCCTTTTCTATAGTAAATTATTCAAAAAATAATTTTCTACTGTCGCAAATTTTAATTACGCCAGGGATTGCCTCTTCTATAGTAAATTATTCAAAAAATAATTTTCTACTGTCGCAAATTGTAATTGCGCCAGGGATTGCCTTTTCTATAGTAAATTATTCAAAAAATAATTTTTTACTGTCGCAAATTTTAAATATCCCAGGGATTGCCTTTTCTATAGTAAATTTCGCACAAATTAATTTTTTACTGTCGCAAATTTTAAGTGCGCCAGGGATTGCCTTTTCTATAGTAAATTATTCAAAGAATAATTTTCTACTGTCGCAAATTTTAATTACGCCAGGGATTGCCTTTTCTATAGTAAATTATTCAAAAAATAATTTTCTACTGTCGCAAATTTTAATTACGCCAGGGATTGCCTTTTCTATAGTAAATTATTCAAGAAATAATTTTCTACTGTCGCAAATTTTAATTACGCCAGGGATTGCCTTTTCTATAGTAAATTATTCAAAAAATAATTTTCTACTGTCGCAAATTTTAATTACGCCAGGGATTGCCTTTTCTATAGTAAATTATTCAAAAAATAATTTTCTACTGTCGCAAATTGTAATTGCGCCAGGGATTGCCTTTTCTATAGTAAATTATTCAAAAAATAATTTTTTACTGTCGCAAATTTTAAATATCCCAGGGATTGCCTTTTCTATAGTAAATTTCTCACAAATTAATTTTTTACTGTCGCAAATTTTAAGTGCGCCAGGGATTGCCTTTTCTATAGTAAATTATTCAAAGAATAATTTTCTACTGTCGCAAATTTTAATTACGCCAGGGATTGCCTTTTCTATAGTAAATTATTCAAAAAATTATTTTCTACTCTCGCAAATTGTAATTGCGCCAGGGATTGCCTTTTCTATAGTAAATTATTCAAAAGATAATTTTTTACTGTCGCAAATTTTAATTACGCCAGGGATTGCCTTTTCTATAGTAAATTATTCAAAAAATAATTTTCTACTGTCGCAAATTTTAATTACGCCAGGGATTGCCTTTTCTATAGGAAATTATTCAAAGAATAATTTTCTACTGTCGCAAATTTTAATTACGCCAGGGATTGCCTTTTCTATAGTAAATTATTCAAAAAAATAATTTTCTACTGTCGCAAATTGTAATTGCGCCAGGGATTGCCTTTTCTATAGTAAATTATTCAAAAAATAATTTTTTACTGTCGCAAATTTTAAATACGCCAGGGATTGCCTTTTCTATAGTAAATTATTCAAAAAATAATTTTTTACTGTCGCAAATTTTAAATATCCCAGGGATTGCCTTTTCTATAGTAAATTTCTCACAAAATAATTTTATACTGTCGCAAATTTTAAATACGCCAGGGATTGCCTTTTCTATAGTAAATTATTCAAAAGATAATTTTCTACTGTCGCAAATTTTAATTACGCCAGGGATTGCCTTTTCTATAGTAAATTATTCAAAAGATAATTTTTTACTGTCGCAAATTTTAATTACGCCAGGGATTGCCTTTTCTATAGTAAATTTTGCAAAAAAATAATTTTTTACTGTCGCAAATTTTAAATATCCCAGGGATTGCCTTTTCTATAGTAAATTTCGCACAAATTAATTTTTTACTGTCGCAAATTTTAAGTGCGCCAGGGATTGCCTTTTCTATAGTAAATTATTCAAAGAATAATTTTCTACTGTCGCAAATTTTAATTACGCCAGGGATTGCCTTTTCTATAGTAAATTATTCAAAAAATAATTTTCTACTGTCGCAAATTGTAATTGCGCCAGGGATTGCCTTTTCTATAGTAAATTATTCAAAAAATAATTTTTTACTGTCGCAAATTTTAAATATCCCAGGGATTGCCTTTTCTATAGTAAATTTCTCACAAATTAATTTTTTACTGTCGCAAATTTTAAATACGCCAGGGATTGCCTTTTCTATAGTAAATTATTCAAAAAATAATTTTCTACTGTCGCAAATTTTAATTACGCCAGGGATTGCCTTTTCTATAGTAAATTATTCAAAAAATAATTTTCTACTGTCGCAAATTTTAATTACGCCAGGGATTGCCTTTTCTATAGTAAATTATTCAAAAAATAATTTTCTACTGTCGCAAATTGTAATTGCGCCAGGGATTGCCTTTTCTATAGTAAATTATTCAAAAAATAATTTTTTACTGTCGCAAATTTTAAATATCCCAGGGATTGCCTTTTCTATAGTAAATTTCTCACAAATTAATTTTTTACTGTCGCAAATTTTAGTGCGCCAGGGATTGCCTTTTCTATAGTAAATTATTCAAAGAATAATTTTCTACTGTCGCAAATTTTAATTACGCCAGGGATTGCCTTTTCTATAGTAAATTATTCAAAAAATTATTTTCTACTCTCGCAAATTGTAATTGCGCCAGGGATTGCCTTTTCTATAGTAAATTATTCAAAAGATAATTTTTTACTGTCGCAAATTTTAATTACGCCAGGGATTGCCTTTTCTATAGTAAATTATTCAAAAAATAATTTTCTACTGTCGCAAATTTTAATTACGCCAGGGATTGCCTTTTCTATAGTAAATTTTGCAAAAAAATAATTTTTTACTGTCGCAAATTTTAAATATCCCAGGGATTGCCTTTTCTATAGTAAATTTCGCACAAATTAATTTTTTACTGTCGCAAATTTTAAGTGCGCCAGGGATTGCCTTTTCTATAGTAAATTATTCAAAGAATAATTTTCTACTGTCGCAAATTTTAATTACGCCAGGGATTGCCTTTTCTATAGTAAATTATTCAAAAAATAATTTTCTACTGTCGCAAATTTTAATTACGCCAGGGATTGCCTTTTCTATAGTAAATTATTCAAAAAATAATTTTCTACTGTCGCAAATTGTAATTGCGCCAGGGATTGCCTTTTCTATAGTAAATTATTCAAAAAATAATTTTTTACTGTCGCAAATTTTAAATATCCCAGGGATTGCCTTTTCTATAGTAAATTTCTCACAAATTATTTTTTTACTGTCGCAAATTTTAAATACGCCAGGGATTGCCTTTTCTATAGTAAATTATTCAAAAAATAATTTTCTACTGTCGCAAATTTTAATTACGCCAGGGATTGCCTTTTCTATAGTAAATTATTCAAAAAAAATTTTCTACTGTCGCAAATTTTAATTACGCCAGGGATTGCCTTTTCTATAGTAAATTATTCAAAAAATAATTTTCTACTGTCGCAAATTGTAATTGCGCCAGGGATTGCCTTTTCTATAGTAAATTATTCAAAAAATAATTTTTTACTGTCGTAAATTTTAAATATCCCAGGGATTGCCTTTTCTATAGTAAATTTCTCACAAATTAATTTTTTACTGTCGCAAATTTTAAGTGCGCCAGGGATTGCCTTTTCTATAGTAAATTATTCAAAGAATAATTTTCTACTGTCGCAAATTTTAATTACGCCAGGGATTGCCTTTTCTATAGTAAATTATTCAAAAAATTATTTTCTACTCTCGCAAATTGTAATTGCGCCAGGGATTGCCTTTTCTATAGTAAATTATTCAAAAGATAATTTTTTACTGTCGCAAATTTTAATTACGCCAGGGATTGCCTTTTCTATAGTAAATTATTCAAAAAATAATTTTCTACTGTCGCAAATTTTAATTACGCCAGGGATTGCCTTTTCTATAGTAAATTATTCAAAAAATAATTTTCTACTGTCGCAAATTTTAATTACGCCAGGGATTGCCTTTTCTATAGTAAATTATTCAAAAAATAATTTTCTAATGT
Source organism: Dioctria linearis (assembly GCA_963930735.1). Lineage (NCBI taxonomy): Eukaryota > Metazoa > Arthropoda > Insecta > Diptera > Asilidae > Dioctria > Dioctria linearis. The sequence goes on along the minus strand of CAWVNZ010000355.1, from coordinate 60,253 downwards.
CGCAAATTGTAATTGCGCCAGGGATTGCCTTTTCTATAGTAAATTATTCAAAAAATAATTTTTTACTGTCGCAAATTTTAAATATCCCAGGGATTGCCTTTTCTATAGTAAATTTCTCACAAATTAATTTTTTACTGTCGCAAATTTTAAGTGCGCCAGGGATTGCCTTTTCTATAGTAAATTATTCAAAGAATAATTTTCTACTGTCGCAAATTTTAATTACGCCAGGGATTGCCTTTTCTATAGTAAATTATTCAAAAAATAATTTTCTACTGTCGCAAATTGTAATTGCGCCAGGGATTGCCTTTTCTATAGTAAATTATTCAAAAAATAATTTTTTACTGTCGCAAATTTTAAATATCCCAGGGATTGCCTTTTCTATAGTAAATTTCTCACAAATTAATTTTTTACTGTCGCAAATTTTAAATACGCCAGGGATTGCCTTTTCTATAGTAAATTATTCAAAAAATAATTTTCTACTGTCGCAAATTTTAATTACGCCAGGGATTGCCTTTTCTATAGTAAATTATTCAAAAAATAATTTTCTACTGTCGGAAATTTTAATTACGCCAGGGATTGCCTTTTCTATAGTAAATTATTCAAAAAATAATTTTCTACTGTCGCAAATTGTAATTGCGCCAGGGATTGCCTTTTCTATAGTAAATTATTCAAAAAATAATTTTTTACTGTCGCAAATTTTAAATATCCCAGGGATTGCCTTTTCTATAGTAAATTTCTCACAAATTAATTTTTTACTGTCGCAAATTTTAAGTGCGCCAGGGATTGCCTTTTCTATAGTAAATTATTCAAAGAATAATTTTCTACTGTCTCAAATTTTAATTACGCCAGGGATTGCCTCTTCTATAGTAAATTATTCAAAAAATAATTTTCTACTCTCGCAAATTGTATTACGCCAGGGATTGCCTTTTCTATAGTAAATTATTCAAAAAATAATTTTCTACTGTCGCAAAATTTAATTACGCCAGGGATTGCCTTTTCTATAGTAAATTATTCAAAAAATAATTTTCTACTGTCGCAAATTGTAATTGCGCCAGGGATTGCCTTTTCTATAGTAAATTATTCAAAAAATAATTTTTTACTGTCGCAAATTTTAAATATCCCAGGGATTGCCTTTTCTATAGTAAATTTCTCACAAATTAATTTTTTACTGTCGCAAATTTTAAGTGCGCCAGGGATTGCCTTTTCTATAGTAAATTATTCAAAGAATAATTTTCTACTGTCGCAAATTTTAATTACGCCAGGGATTGCCTTTTCTATAGTAAATTATCCAAAAAATAATTTTCTACTGTCGCAAATTTTAATTACGCCAGGGATTGCCTTTTCTATAGTAAATTATTCAAAATATTAATTTTTTACTGTCGCAAATTGTAATTGCGCCAGGGATTGCCTTTTCTATAGTAAATTATTCAAAAAATAATTTTTTACTCTCGCAAATTTTAAATATCCCAGGGATTGCCTTTTCTATAGTAAATTTCTCACAAATTAATTTTTTACTGTCGCAAATTTTAAATACGCCAGGGATTGCCTTTTCTATAGTAAATTATTCAAAAAATAATTTTCTACTGTCGCAAATTTTAATTACGCCAGGGATTGCCTTTTCTATAGTAAATTATTCAAAAAATAATTTTCTACTGTCGCAAATTTTAATTACGCCAGGGATTGCCTTTTCTATAATAAATTATTCAAAAAATAATTTTCTACTGTCGCAAATTGTAATTGCGCCAGGGATTGCCTTTTCTATAGTAAATTATTCAAAAAATAATTTTTTACTGTCGCAAATTTTAAATATCCCAGGGATTGCCTTTTCTATAGTAAATTTCTCACAAATTAATTTTTTACTGTCGCAAATTTTAAGTGCGCCAGGGATTGCCTTTTCTATAGTAAATTATTCAAAGAATAATTTTCTACTGTCGCAAATTTTAATTACGCCAGGGATTGCCTTTTCTATAGTAAATTATTCAAAAAATAATTTTCTACTGTCGCAAATTGTAATTGCGCCAGGGATTGCCTTTTCTATAGTAAATTATTCAAAAAATAATTTTTTACTGTCGCAAATTTTAAATATCCCAGGGATTGCCTTTTCTATAGTAAATTTCTCACAAATTAATTTTTTACTGTCGCAAATTTTAAATACGCCAGGGATTGCCTTTTCTATAGTAAATTATTCAAAAAATAACTTTCTACTGTCGCAAATTTTAATTACGCCAGGGATTGCCTTTTCTATAGTAAATTATTCAAAAAATAATTTTCTACTGTCGCAAATTTTAATTACGCCAGGATTGCCTTTTCTATAGTAAATTATTCAAAAAATAATTTTCTACTGTCGCAAATTGTAATTGCGCCAGGGATTGCCTTTTCTATAGTAAATTATTCAAAAAATAATTTTTTACTGTCGCAAATTTTAAATATCCCAGGGATTGCCTTTTTTATAGTAAATATCTCACAAATTAATTTTTTACTGTCGCAAATTTTAAGTGCGCCAGGGATTGCCTTTTCTATAGTAAATTATTCAAAGAATAATTTTCTACTGTCGCAAATTTTAATTACGCCAGAGATTGCCTTTTCTATAGTAAATTATTCAAAAAATAATTTTCTACTGTCGCAAATTTTAATTACGCCAGGGATTGCCTTTTCTATAGTAAATTATTCAAAAAATAATTTTCTACTGTCGCAAATTGTAATTGCGCCAGGGATTGCCTTTTCTATAGTAAATTATTCAAAAAATAATTTTTTACTGTCGCAAATTTTAAATATCCCAGGGATTGCCTTTTCTATAGTAAATTTCTCACAAATTAATTTTTTACTGTCGCAAATTTTAAGTGCGCCAGGGATTGCCTTTTCTATAGTAAATTATTCAAAGAATAATTTTCTACTGTCGCAAATTTTAATTACGCCAGGGATTGCCTTTTCTATAGTAAATTATTCAAAAAATAATTTTCTACTGTCGCAAATTTTAATTACGCCAGGGATTGCCTTTTCTATAGTAAATTATTCAAAAAATAATTTTCTACTGTCGCAAATTGTAATTGCGCCAGGGATTGCCTTTTCTATAGTAAATTATTCAAAAAATAATTTTTTACTGTCGCAAATTTTAAATATCCCAGGGATTGCCTTTTCTATAGTAAATTTCTCACAAATTAATTTTTTACTGTCGCAAATTTTAAGTGCGCCAGGGATTGCCTTTTCTATAGTAAATTATTCAAAGAATAATTTTCTACCGTCGCAAATTTTAATTACGCCAGGGATTGCCTTTTCTATAGTAAATTATTCAAAAAATAATTTTCTACTGTCGCAAATTGTAATTGCGCCAGGGATTGCCTTTTCTATAGTAAATTATTCAAAAAATAATTTTTTACTGTCGCAAATTTTAAATATCCCAGAGATTGCCTTTTCTATAGTAAATTTCTCACAAATTAATTTTTTACTGTCGCAAATTTTAAATACGCCAGGGATTGCCTTTTCTATAGTAAATTATTCAAAAAATAATTTTCTACTGTCGCAAATTTTAATTACGCCAGGGATTGCCTTTTCTATAGTAAATTATTCAAAAAATAATTTTCTACTGTCGCAAATTTTAATTACGCCAGGGATTGCCTTTTCTATAGTAAATTATTCAAAAAATAATTTTCTACTGTCGCAAATTGTAACTGCGCCAGGGATTGCCTTTTCTATAGTAAATTATTCAAAAAATAATTTTTTACTGTCGCAAATTTTAAATATCCCAGGGATTGCCTTTTCTATAGTAAATTTCTCACAAATTAATTTTTTACTGTCGCAAATTTTAAGTGCGCCAGGGATTGCCTTTTCTATAGTAAATTATTCAAAGAATAGTTTTCAACTGTCGCAAATTTTAATTACGCCAGGGATTGCCTTTTCTATAGTAAATTATTCAAAAAATAATTTTCTACTCTCGCAAATTGTAATTGCGCCAGGGATTGCCTTTTCTATAGTAAATTTCTCACAAATTAATTTTTTACTGTCGCAAATTTTAAGTGCGCCAGGGATTGCCTTTTCTATAGTAAATTATTCAAAGAATAATTTTCTACTGTCGCAAATTTTAATTACGCCAGGGATTGCCTTTTCTATAGTAAATTATTCAAAAAATAATTTTCTACTCTCGCAAATTGTAATTGCGCCAGGGATTGCCTTTTCTATAGCAAATTATTCAAAAGATAATTTTTTACTGTCGCAAATTTTAATTGCGCCAGGGATTGCCTCTTCTATAGTAAATTATTCAAAAAATAATTTTCTACTGTCGCAAATTTTAATTACGCCAGGGATTGCCTTTTCTATAGTAAATTATTCAAAAAATAATTTTTTACTGTCGCAAATTTTAAATATCCCAGGGATTGCCTTTTCTATAGTAAATTTCTCACAAATTAATTTTTTACTGTCGCAAATTTTAAATACGCCAGGGATTGCCTTTTCTATAGTAAATTATTCAAAAAATAATTTTCTACTGTCGCAAATTTTAATTACGCCAGGGATTGCCTTTTCTATAGTAAATTATTCAAAAAATAATTTTCTACTGTCGCAAAATTTAATTACGCCAGGGATTGCCTTTTCTATAGTAAATTATTCAAAAAATAATTTTCTACTGTCGCAAATTGTAATTGCGCCAGGGATTGCCTTTTCTATAGTAAATTATTCAAAAAATAATTTTTTACTGTCGCAAATTTTAAATATCCCAGGGATTGCCTTTTCTATAGTAAATTTCTCACAAATTAATTTTTTACTGTCGCAAATTTTAAGTGCGCCAGGGATTGCCTTTTCTATAGTAAATTATTCAAAGAATAATTTTCTACTGTCGCAAATTTTAATTACGCCAGGGATTGCCTTTTCTATAGTAAATTATCCAAAAAATAATTTTCTACTGTCGCAAATTTTAATTACGCCAGGGATTGCCTTTTCTATAGTAAATTATTCAAAATATTAATTTTTTACTGTCGCAAATTGTAATTGCGCCAGGGATTGCCTTTTCTATAGTAAATTATTCAAAAAATAATTTTTTACTGTCGCAAATTTTAAATATCACAAGGAATTGCCTTTTCTATAGTAAATTTCTCACAAATTAATTTTTTACTGTCGCAAATTTTAAGTGCGCCAGGGATTGCCTTTTCTATAGTAAATTATTCAAAGAATAATTTTCTACTGTCGCAAATTTTAATTACGCCAGGGATTGCCTTTTCTATAGTAAATTATTCAAAAAATAATTTTCTACTGTCGCAAATTGTAACTGCGCCAGGGATTGCCTTTTCTATAGTAAATTATTCAAAAAATAATTTTTACTGTCGCAAATTTTAAATATCCCAGGGATTGCCTTTTCTATAGTAAATTTCTCACAAATTAATTTTTTACTGTCGCAAATTTTAAATACGCCAGGGATTGCCTTTTCTATAGTAAATTATTCAAAAAATAATTTTCTACTGTCGCAAATTTTAATTACGCCAGGGATTGCCTTTTCTATAGTAAATTATTCAAAAAATAATTTTCTACTGTCGCAAATTTTAATTACGCCAGGGATTGCCTTTTCTATAGTAAATTATTCAAAAAATAATTTTCTACTGTCGCAAATTGTAATTGTGCCAGGGATTGCCTTTTCTATAGTAAATTATTCAAAAAATAATTTTTACTGTCGCAAATTTTAAATATCCCAGGGATTGCCTTTTCTATAGTAAATTTCTCACAAATTAATTTTTTACTGTCGCAAATTTTAAGTGCGCCAGGCATTGCCTTTTCTATAGTAAATTATTCAAAGAATAATTTTCTACTGTCGCAAATTTTAATTACGCCAGGGATTGCCTTTTCTATAGTAAATTATTCAAAAAATAATTTTCTACTCTCGCAAATTGTAATTGCGCCAGGGATTGCCTTTTCTATAGTAAATTATTCAAAAGATAATTTTTTACTGTCGCAAATTTTAATTACGCCAGGGATTGCCTTTTCTATAGTAAATTATTCAAAAAATAATTTTCTACTGTCGCAAATTTTAATTGCGCCAGGGATTGCCTTTTCTATAGTAAATTATTCAAAAAATAATTTTCTACTGTCGCAAATTTTAATTACGCCAGGGATTGCCTTTTCTATAGTAAATTATTCAAAAAATAATTTTTTACTGTCGCAAATTTTAAATATCCCAGGGATTGCCTTTTCTATAGTAAATTTCTCACAAAATAATTTTATACTGTCGCAAATTTTAAATACGCCAGGGATTGCCTTTTCTATAGTAAATTATTCAAAAGATAATTTTCTACTGTCGCAAATTTTAATTACGCCAGGGATTGCCTTTTCTATAGTAAATTATTCAAAAGATAATTTTTTACTGTCGTAAATTTTAATTACGCCAGGGATTGCCTTTTCTATAGTAAATTTTGCAAAAAAATAATTTTTTACTGTCGCAAATTTTAAATATCCCAGGGATTGCCTTTTCTATAGTAAATTTCTCACAAATTAATTTTTTACTGTCGCAAATTTTAAATACGCCAGGGATTGCCTTTTCTATAGTAAATTATTCAAAAAATAATTTTCTACTGTCGCAAATTTTAATTACGCCAGGGATTGCCTTTTCTATAGTAAATTATTCAAAAAATAATTTTCTACTGTCGCAAATTTTAATTACGCCAGGGATTGCCTTTTCTATAGTAAATTATTCAAAAAATAATTTTCTACTGTCGCAAATTGTAATTGCGCCAGGGATTGCCTTTTCTATAGTAAATTATTCAAAAAATAATTTTTTACTCTCGCAAATTTTAAATATCCCAGGGATTGCCTTTTCTATAGTAAATTATTCAAAGAATAATTTTCTACTGTCGCAAATTTTAATTACGCCAGGGATTGCCTTTTCTATAGTAAATTATTCAAAGAATAATTTTCTACTGTGGCAATTTTAATTACGCCAGGGATTGCCTTTTCTATAGTAAATTATTCAAAAGATAATTTTTTACTGTCGCACATTTTAATTACGCCAGGGATTGCCTTTTCTATAGTAAATTTTGCAAAAAAATAATTTTTTACTGTCGCAAATTTTAAATATCCCAGGGATTGCCTTTTCTATAGTAAATTTCTCACAAATTAATTTTTTACTGTCGCAAATTTTAAATACGCCAGGGATTGCCTTTTCTATAGTAAATTATTCAAAAGATAATTTTCTACTGTCGCAAATTTTAATTACGCCAGGGATTGCCTTTTCTATAGTAAATTATTCAAAAGATAATTTTTTACTGTTGCAAATTTTAGTTACGCCAGGGATTGCCTTTTCTATAGTAAATTTTGCAAAAAAATAATTTTTTACTGTCGCAAATTTTAAATATCCCAGGGATTGCCTTTTCTATAGTAAATTTCTCACAAATTAATTTTTTACTGTCGCAAATTTTAAATACGCCAGGGATTGCCTTTTCTATAGTAAATTATTCAAAGAATAATTTTCTACTGTCGCAAATTTTAATTACGCCAGGGATTGCCTTTTCTATAGTAAATTATTCAAAGAATAATTTTCTACTGTCCCAAATTTTAATTACGCCAGGGATTGCCTTTTCTATAGTAAATTATTCAAAAAATAATTTTTTACTGTCGCAAATTTTAAATATCCCAGGGATTGCCTTTTCTATAGTAAATTATTCAAAGAATAATTTTCTACTGTCGCAAATTTTAATTACGCCAGGGATTGCCTTTTCTATAGTAAATTATTCAAAGAATAATTTTCTACTGTCGCAAATTTTAATTACGCCAGGGATTGCCTTTTCTCTAGTAAATTATTCAAAAGATAATTTTTTACTGTCGCAAATTTTAATTACGCCAGGGATTGCCTTTTCTATAGTAAATTATTCAAAAAATAATTTTTTACTGTCGCAAATTTTAAATATCCCAGGGATTGCCTTTTCTATAGTAAATTTCTCACAAATTAATTTTTTACTGTCGCAAATTTTAAGTGCGCCAGGGATTGCCTTTTCTATAGTAAATTATTCAAAGAATAATTTTCTACTGTCGCAAATTTTAATTACGCCAGGGATTGCCTTTTCTATAGTAAATTATTCAAAAAATAATTTTCTACTCTCGCAAATTGTAATTGCGCCAGGGATTGCCTTTTCTATAGTAAATTATTCAAAAAATAATTTTTTACTGTCGCAAATTTTAATTACGCCAGGGATTGCCTTTTCTATAGTAAATTTCTCACAAATTAATTTTTTACTGTCGCAAATTTTAAGTGCGCCAGGGATTGCCTTTTCTATAGTAAATTATTCAAAGAATAATTTTCTACTGTCGCAAATTTTAATTACGCCAGGGATTGCCTTTTCTATAGTAAATTATTCAAAAAATAATTTTCTACTCTCGCAAATTTTAATTACGCCAGGGATTGCCTATTCTATAGTAAATTATTCAAAAGATCATTTTTTACTGTCGCAAATTTTAATTACGCCAGGGATTGCCTTTTCTATAGTAAATTTTGCAAAAAATAATTTTCTATTGTCGCAAGTTTTAATTGCGCCAGGGATTGCCTTTTCTACAGTAAATTTTGCAAAAAATAATTTTCCACTGTCGCAAATTTTAATTACGCCAGGGATTGCCTTTTCTATAGTAAATTTTGCAAAAAATAATTTTTTACTGTCGCAATTTTTAAGTGCGCCAGGGATTGCCTTTTCTATAGTAAATTATTCAAAAAATAATTTTTTACTGTCGCAAATTTTAATTACGCCAGGGATTGCCTTTTCTATAGTAAATTATTCAAAAAATAATTTTCTACTCTCGCAAATTTTAATTACGCCAGGGATTGCCTTTTCTATAGTAAATTTTGCAAAAAATAATTTTCTACTATTGCAAATTTTAATTGCGCCAGGGATTGCCTTTTCTATTGTAAATTATTCAAAAAATAATTTTTTACTGTCGCAAATTTTAAGTGCGCCAGGGATTGCCTTTTCTATAGTAAATTATTCAAAAAATAATTTTTTACTGTCGCAAATTTTAAATATCACAGGGATTGCCTTTTCTATAGTAAATTATTCAAAAAATAATTTTCTACTGTCGCAAATTTTAATTACGCCAGGGATTGCCTTTGCTATAGTAAATTATTCAAAAAATAATTTTTTACTGTCGCAAATTTTAAATACGCCAGGGATTGCCTTTTCTATAGTAAATTATTCAAAAAATAATTTTCTACTCTCGCAAATTTTAATTACGCCAGGGATTGCCTTTTCTATAGTAAATTTTGCAAAAAATAATTTTCTACTGTTGCAAATTTTAATTGCGCCAGGGATTGCCTTTTCTATAGTAAATTATTCAAAAAATAATTTTTTACTGTCGCAAATTTTAAGTGCGCCAGGGATTGCCTTTTCTATAGTAAATTATTCAAAAAATAATTTTTTACTGTCGCAAATTTTAAATATCCCAGGGATTGCCTTTTCTATAGTAAATTTCTCACAAAATAATTTTTTACTGTCGCAAATTTTAAGTGCGCCAGGGATTGCCTTTTCTATAGTAAATTATTCAAAAAATAATTTTTTACTGTCGCAAATTTTAATTACGCCAGGGATTGCCTTTTCTATAGTAAATTATTCAAAAAATAATTTTCTACTATTGCAAATTTTAATTGCGCCAGGGATTGCCTTTTCTATTGTAAATTATTCAAAAAATAATTTTTTACTGTCGCAAATTTTAAGTGCGCCAGGGATTGCCTTTTCTATAGTAAATTATTCAAAAAATAATTTTTTACTGTCGCAAATTTTAAATATCACAGGGATTGCCTTTTCTATAGTAAATTATTCAAAAAATAATTTTCTACTGTCGCAAATTTTAATTACGCCAGGGATTGCCTTTGCTATAGTAAATTATTCAAAAAATAATTTTTTACTGTCGCAAATTTTAAATACGCCAGGGATTGCTTTTTCTATAGTAAATTTTGCAAAAAAATAATTTTTTACTGTCGCAAATTTTAAATATCCCAGGGATTGCCTTTTCTATAGTAAATTTCTCACAAAATAATTTTTTACTGTCGCAAATTTTAAGTGCGCCAGGGATTGCCTTTTCTATAGTAAATTATTCAAAAAATAATTTTTTACTGTCGCAAATTTTAATTACGCCAGGGATTGCCTTTTCTATAGTAAATTATTCAAAAAATAATTTTCTACTGTCGCAAATTTTAATTACGCCAGGGATTGCCTTTGCTATAGTAAATTATTCAAAAAATAATTTTTTACAGTCGCAAATTTTAAATACGCCAGGGATTGCCTTTTCTATAGTAAATTTTGCAAAAAAATAATTTTTTACTGTCGCAAATTTTAAATATCCCAGGGATTGCCTTTTCTATAGTAAATTTCTCACAAAATAATTTTTTACTGTCGCAAATTTTAAGTGCGCCAGGGATTGCCTTTTCTATAGTAAATTATTCAAAAAATAATTTTTTACTGTCGCAAATTTTAATTACGCCAGGGATTGCCTTTTCTATAGTAAATTTTGCAAAAAATAATTTTCTACTGTTGCAAATTTTAATTGCGCCAGGGATTGCCTTTTCTATAGTAAATTATTCAAAAAATAATTTTTTACTGTCGCAAATTTTAAGTGCGCCAGGGATTGCCTTTTCTATAGTAAATTATTCAAAAAATAATTTTTTAATGTCGCAAATTTTAATTACGCCAGGGATTTCCTTTTCTATAGTAAATTATTCAAAAAATAATTTTCAACTTTCGCAAATTTTAATTTCGCCAGGGATTGCCTTTTCTATAGTAAATTATTCAAAAAATTATTTTATACTGTCGCAAATTTTAAGTGCGCCAGGGATTACCTTTTCTATAGTAAATTATTCAAAAAATAATTTTTTACTGTCGCAAATTTTAAGTGCGCCAGGGATTGCCTTTTCTATAGTAAATTATTCAAAAAATAATTTTTTACTGTCGCAAATTTTAATTACGCCAGGGATTGCCTTTTCTATAGTAAATTATTCAAAAAATAATTTTATACTGTCGCAAATTTTAATTACGCCAGGGATTGCCATTTCTATAGTAAATTATTCAAAAAAAAATTTTTTACTGTCGCAAATTTTAAGTGCGCCAGGGATTGCCTTTTCTATAGTAAATTATTCAAAAAATAATTTTTTACTGTCGCAAATTGTAATTGCGCCAGGGATTGCCTTTTCTATAGTAAATTATTCAAAAAATAATTTTTTACTGTGGCAAATTTTAAATACGCCAGGGATTGCCTTTTCTATAGTAAATTATTCAAAAAATAATTTTCAACTGTCGCAAATTTTAAATATCCCAGGGATTGCCTTTTCTATAGTAAATTATTCAAAAAATAATTTTTTACTGTCGCAAATTTTAAATATCCCAGGGATTGCCTTTTCTATAGTAAATTTCTCACAAATTAATTTCTTACTGTCGCAAATTTTAAATATCCCAGGGATTGCCTTTTCTATAGTAAATTATTCAAAAAATAATTTTTTACTGTCGCAAATTTTAAATATCCCAGGGATTGCCTTTTCTATAGTAAATTTCTCACAAATTAATTTCTTACTGTCGCAAATTTTAAATAGGCCAGGGATTGCCTTTTCTATAGTAAATTATTCAAAAAATAATTTTCAACTGTGGCAAATTTTAATTGCGCCAGGGATTGCCTTTTCTATAGTAAATTATTCAAAAAATAATTTTATACTGTCGCAAATTTTAAGTGCGCCAGGGATTGCCTTTGCTATAGTAAATTATTCAAAAAATAATTTTTTACTGTCACAAATTTTAATTACGCCAGGGATTGCCTTTTCTATAGTAAATTATTCAAAAAATAATTTTATACTGCCGCAAATTTTAATTACGCCAGGGATTGCCTTTTCTATAGTAAATTATTCAAAAAATAATTTTTTACTGTCGCAAATTTTAAGTGCGCCAGGGATTGCCTTTTCTATAGTAAATTATTCAAAAAATAATTTTTTACTGTCGCAAATTTTAAATACGCCAGGGATTGCCTTTTCTATAGTAAATTTTGCAAAAAAATAATTTTTTACTGTCGCAAATTTTAAATATCCCAGGGATTGCCTTTTCTATAGTAAATTTCTCACAAATTAATTTTTTACTGTCGCAAATTTTAAATACGCCAGGGATTGCCTTTTCTATAGTAAATTTCTCACAAATTAATTTTTTACTGTCGCAAATTTTAAATACGCCAGGGATTGCCTTTTCTATAGTAAATTATTCAAAAAATAATTTTTTACTGTCGCAAATTTCAAATCCGCCAGGGATTGTCTTTTCGATAGTAAATTATTCAAAAAATAATTTTTTACTGTCACAAATTTCAAATCCGCCAGGGATTGCCTTTTCTATAGTAAATTATTCAAAAAATAATTTTTTACTATCGCAAGTTTTAATTGCGCCAGGGATTGCCTTTTCTACAGTAAATTTTTCAAAATATTAATTTTTTACTGTCACAAATTTTAAATACGCCAGGGATTGCCTTTTCTATAGTAAATTATTCAAAAAATAATTTTCTACTGTCGCAAATTTTAAATACGCCAGGGATTGCCTTTTCTATAGTAAAATTTTGCAAAAAATAATTTTCTACTGTCGCAAATTTTAATTACGCCAGGGATTGCCTTTTCTATAGTAAATTTTTCAAAAAATAATTTTTGCCTTTTCTATAGTAAATTATTCAAAAAATAATTTTTTACTGTCGCAAATTTTAAATACGCCAGGGATTGCCTTTTCTATAGTAAATTTTGCAAAAAAATAATTTTTTACTGTCGCAAATTTTAAATATCCCAGGGATTGCCTTTTCTATAGTAAATTTCTCACAAATTAATTTTTTACTGTCGCAAATTTTAAATACGCCAGGGATTGCCTTTTCTATAGTAAATTTCTCACAAATTAATTTTTTACTGTCGCAAATTTTAAATACGCCAGGGATTGCCTTTTCTATAGTAAATTATTCAAAAAATAATTTTTTACTGTCGCAAATTTCAAATCCGCCAGGGATTGTCTTTTCGATAGTAAATTATTCAAAAAATAATTTTTTACTGTCACAAATTTCAAATCCGCCAGGGATTGCCTTTTCTATAGTAAATTATTCAAAAAATAATTTTTTACTATCGCAAGTTTTAATTGCGCCAGGGATTGCCTTTTCTACAGTAAATTTTTCAAAATATTAATTTTTTACTGTCACAAATTTTAAATACGCCAGGGATTGCCTTTTCTATAGTAAATTTTGCAAAAAAATAATTTTCTACTGTCGCAAATTTTAATTACGCCAGGGATTGCCTTTTCTATAGTAAATTATTCAAAAAATAATTTTCTACTGTCGCAAATTTTAATTACGCCAGGGATTGCCTTTTCTATAGTAAATTTCTCACAAATTAATTTTTTACTGTCGCAAATTTTAAATACGCCAGGGATTGCCTTTTCTATAGTAAATTATACAAAAAATAATTTTTTACTGTCGCAAATTTCAAATCCGCCAGGGATTGCCTTTTCTATAGTAAATTATTCAAAAAATAATTTTTTACTGTCGCAAATTTCAAATCCGCCAGGGATTGCCTTTTCTATAGTAAATTTCTCACAAATTAATTTTTTACTGTCGCAAATTTCAAATCCGCCAGGGATTGCCTTTTCTATAGTAAATTATTCAAAAAATAATTTTTTACTGTCGCAAATTTCAAATCCGCCAGGGATTGCCTTTTCTATAGTAAATTTCTCACAAATTAATTTTTTACTGTCGCAAATTTTAAATATCCCAGGGATTGCCTTTTCTATAGTAAATTTCTCACAAATTAATTTTTTACTGTCGCAAATTTTAAATACGCCAGGGATTGCCTTTTCTATAGTAAATTTCTCACAAATAAATTTTTTGCTGTCGCAAATTTTAAATACGCCAGGGATTGCCTTTTCTATAGTAAATTATTCAAAAAATAATTTTTTACTGTCGCAAATTTCAAATCCGCCAGGGATTGTCTTTTCTATAGTAAATTATTCAAAAAAAAAATTTTTTACTGTCACAAATTTCAAATCCGCCAGGGATTGCCTTTTCTATAGTAAATTATTCAAAAAATAGTTTTTTACTATCGCAAGTTTTAATTGCGCCAGGGATTGCCTTTTCTACAGTAAATTTTTCAAAATATTAATTTTTTATTGTCGCAAATTTTAAATACGCCAGGGATTGCCTTTTCTATAGTAAATTATTCAAAAAATAATTTTCTACTGTCGCAAATTTTAATTACGCCAGGGATTGCCTTTTCTATAGTAAATTTTGCAAAAAAATAATTTTTTACTGTCGCAAATTTTAAATATCCCAGGGATTGCCTTTTCTATAGTAAATTTCTCACAAATTAATTTTTTACTGTCGCAAATTTTAAATACGCCAGGGATTGCCTTTTCTATAGTAAATTATTCAAAAAATAATTTTCTACTGTTGCAAATTTTAATTACGCCAGGGATTGCCTTTTCTATAGTAAATTATTCAAAAAATAATTTTCTACTGTCGCAAATTTTAATTACGCCAGGGATTGCCTTTTCTATAGTAAATTATTCAAAAAATAATTTTCTACTGTCGCAAATTGTAATTGCGCCAGGGATTGCCTTTTCTATAGTAAATTATTCAAAAAATAATTTTTTACTGTCGCAAATTTTAAATATCCCAGGGATTGCCTTTTCTATAGTAAATTATTCAAAGAATAATTTTCTACTGTCGCAAATTTTAATTACGCCAGGGATTGCCTTTTCTATAGTAAATTATTCAAAGAATAATTTTCTACTGTGGCAATTTTAATTACGCCAGGGATTGCCTTTTCTATAGTAAATTATTCAAAAGATAATTTTTTACTGTCGCAAATTTTAATTACGCCAGGGATTGCCTTTTCTATAGTAAATTTTGCAAAAAAATAATTTTTTACTGTCGCAAATTTTAAATATCCCAGGGATTGCCTTTTCTATAGTAAATTTCTCACAAATTAATTTTTTACTGTCGCAAATTTTAAATACGCCAGGGATTGCCTTTTCTATAGTAAATTATTCAAAAGATAATTTTCTACTGTCGCAAATTTTAATTACGCCAGGGATTGCCTTTTCTATAGTAAATTATTCAAAAGATAATTTTTTACTGTCGCAAATTTTAATTACGCCAGGGATTGCCTTTTCTATAGTAAATTTTGCAAAAAAATAATTTTTTACTGTCGCAAATTTTAAATATCCCAGGGATTGCCTTTTCTATAGTAAATTTCTCACAAATTAATTTTTTACTGTCGCAAATTTTAAATACGCCAGGGATTGCCTTTTCTATAGTAAATTATTCAAAGAATAATTTTCTACTGTCGCAAATTTTAATTACGCCAGGGATTGCCTTTTCTATAGTAAATTATTCAAAGAATAATTTTCTACTCTCGCAAATTTTAATTACGCCAGGGATTGCCTTTTCTATAGTAAATTATTCAAAAAATAGTTTTTTACTATCGCAAGTTTTAATTGCGCCAGGGATTGCCTTTTCTACAGTAAATTTTTCAAAATATTAATTTTTTACTGTCGCAAATTTTAAATACGCCAGGGATTGCCTTTTCTATAGTAAATTATTCAAAAAATAATTTTCTACTGTCGCAAATTTTAATTGCGCCAGGGATTGCCTTTTCTATAGTAAATTATTCAAAAAATAATTTTTTACTGTCGCAAATTTTAAATATCCCAGGGATTGCCTTTTCTATAGTAAATTTCTCACAAATTATTTTTTTACTGTCGCAAATTTTAAGTGCGCCAGGGATTGCCTTTTCTATAGTAAATTATTCAAAGAATAATTTTCTACTGTCGCAAATTTTAATTACGCCAGGGATTGCCTTTTCTATAGTAAATTATTCAAAAAATAATTTTCTACTCTCGCAAATTGTAATTGCGCCAGGGATTGCCTTTTCTATAGTAAATTATTCAAAAGATAATTTTTTACTGTCGCAAATTTTAATTACGCCAGGGATTGCCTTTTCTATAGTAAATTTTGCAAAAATAATTTTCTACTGTCGCAAGTTTTAATTGCGCCAGGGATTGCCTTTTCTACAGTAAATTTTGCAAAAAATAATTTTCCACTGTCGCAAATTTTAATTACGCCAGGGATTGCCTTTTCTATAGTAAATTTTGCAAAAAATAATTTTTTACTGTCGCAATTTTTAAGTGCGCCAGGGATTGCCTTTTCTATAGTAAATTATTCAAAAAATAATTTTTTACTGTCGCAAATTTTAATTACGCCAGGGATTGCCTTTTCTATAGTAAATTATTCAAAAAATAATTTTCTACTCTCGCAAATTTTAATTACGCCAGGGATTGCCTTTTCTATAGTAAATTTTGCAAAAAATAATTTTCTACTGTTGCAAATTTTAATTGCGCCAGGGATTGCCTTTTCTATAGTAAATTATTCAAAAAATAATTTTTTACTGTCGCAAATTTTAAGTGCGCCAGGGATTGCCTTTTCTATAGTAAATTATTCAAAAAATAATTTTTTACTGTCGCAAATTTTAAATATCACAGGGATTGCCTTTTCTATAGTAAATTATTCAAAAAATAATTTTCTACTGTCGCAAATTTTAATTACGCCAGGGATTGCCTTTGCTATAGTAAATTATTCAAAAAATAATTTTTTACTGTCGCAAATTTTAAATACGCCAGGGATTGCCTTTTCTATAGTAAATTATTCAAAAAATAATTTTCTACTCTCGCAAATTTTAATTACGCCAGGGATTGCCTTTTCTATAGTAAATTTTGCAAAAAATAATTTTCTACTGTTGCAAATTTTAATTGCGCCAGGGACTGCCTTTTCTATAGTAAATTATTCAAAAAATAATTTTTTACTGTCGCAAATTTTAAGTGCGCCAGGGATTGCCTTTTCTATAGTAAATTATTCAAAAAATAATTTTTTACTGTCGCAAATTTTAAATATCACAGGGATTGCCTTTTCTATAGTAAATTATTCAAAAAATAATTTTCTACTGTCGCAAATTTTAATTACGCCAGGGATTGCCTTTGCTATAGTAAATTATTCAAAAAATAATTTTTTACTGTCGCAAATTTTAAATACGCCAGGGATTGCCTTTTCTATAGTAAATTTTGCAAAAAAATAATTTTTTACTGTCGCAAATTTTAAATATCCCAGGGATTGCCTTTTCTATAGTAAATTTCTCACAAAATAATTTTTTACTGTCGCAAATTTTAAGTGCGCCAGGGATTGCCTTTTCTATAGTAAATTATTCAAAAAATAATTTTTTACTGTCGCAAATTTTAATTACGCCAGGGATTGCCTTTTCTATAGTAAATTATTCAAAAAATAATTTTCTACTGTCGCAAATTTTAATTACGCCAGGGATTGCCTTTGCTATAGTAAATTATTCAAAAAATAATTTTTTACTGTCGCAAATTTTAAATACGCCAGGGATTGCCTTTTCTATAGTAAATTTTGCAAAAAAATAATTTTTTACTGTCGCAAATTTTAAATATCCCAGGGATTGCCTTTTCTATAGTAAATTTCTCACAAAATAATTTTTTACTGTCGCAAATTTTAAGTGCGCCAGGGATTGCCTTTTCTATAGTAAATTATTCAAAAAATAATTTTTTACTGTCGCAAATTTTAATTACGCCAGGGATTGCCTTTTCTATAGTAAATTTTGCAAAAAATAATTTTCTACTGTTGCAAATTTTAATTGCGCCAGGGATTGCCTTTTCTATAGTAAATTATTCAAAAAATAATTTTTTACTGTCGCAAATTTTAAGTGCGCCAGGGATTGCCTTTTCTATAGTAAATTATTCAAAAAATAATTTTTTACTGTCGCAAATTTTAATTACGCCAGGGATTGCCTTTTCTATAGTAAATTATTCAAAAAATAATTTTCAACTGTCGCAAATTTTAATTGCGCCAGGGATTGCCTTTTCTATAGTAAATTATTCAAAAAATTATTTTATACTGTCGCAAATTTTAAGTGCGCCAGGGATTACCTTTTCTATAGTAAATTATTCAAAAAATAATTTTTTACTGTCGCAAATTTTAAGTGCGCCAGGGATTGCCTTTTCTATAGTAAATTATTCAAAAAATAATTTTTTACTGTCGCAAATTTTAATTACGCCAGGGATTGCCTTTTCTATAGTAAATTATTCAAAAAATAATTTTATACTGTCGCAAATTTTAATTACGCCAGGGATTTCCTTTTCTATAGTAAATTATTCAAAAAATAATTTTTTACTGTCGCAAATTTTAAGTGCGCCAGGGATTGCCTTTTCTATAGTAAATTATTCAAAAAATAATTTTTTACTGTCGCAAATTGTAACTGCGCCAGGGATTGCCTTTTCTATAGTAAATTATTCAAAAAATAATTTTTTACTGTGGCAAATTTTAAATACGCCAGGGATTGCCTTTTCTATAGTAAATTATTCAAAAAATAATTTTCAACTGTCGCAAATTTTAAATATCCCAGGGATTGCTTTTTCTATAGTAAATTATTCAAAAAATAATTTTTTACTGTCGCAAATTTTAAATATCCCAGGGATTGCCTTTTCTATAGTAAATTTCTCACAAATTAATTTCTTACTGTCGCAAATTTTAAATATCCCAGGGATTGCCTTTTCTATAGTAAATTATTCAAAAAATAATTTTTTACTGTCGCAAATTTTAAATATCCCAGCGATTGCCTTTTCTATAGTAAATTTCTCACAAATTAATTTCTTACTGTCGCAAATTTTAAATAGGCCAGGGATTGCCTTTTCTATAGTAAATTATTCAAAAAATAATTTTCAACTGTCGCAAATTTTAATTGCGCCAGGGATTGCCTTTTCTATAGTAAATTATTCAAAAAATAATTTTATACTGTCGCAAATTTTAAGTGCGCCAGGGATTGCCTTTGCTATAGTAAATTATTCAAAAAATAATTTTTTACTGTCACAAATTTTAATTACGCCAGGGATTGCCTTTTCTATAGTAAATTATTCAAAAAATAATTTTATACTGTCGCAAATTTTAATTACGCCAGGGATTGCCTTTTCTATAGTAAATTATTCAAAAAATAATTTTTTACTGTCGCAAATTTTAAGTGCGCCAGGGATTGCCTTTTCTATAGTAAATTATTCAAAAAATAATTTTTTACTGTCGCAAATTTTAAATATCACAGGGATTGCCTTTTCTATAGTAAATTATTCAAAAAATAATTTTCTACTGTCGCAAATTTTAATTACGCCAGGGATTGCCTTTGCTATAGTAAATTATTCAAAAAATAATTTTTTACTGTCGCAAATTTTAAATACGCCAGGGATTGCCTTTTCTATAGTAAATTTTGCAAAAAAATAATTTTTTACTGTCGCAAATTTTAAATATCCCAGGGATTGCCTTTTCTATAGTAAATTTCTCACAAAATAATTTTTTACTGTCGCAAATTTTAAGTGCGCCAGGGATTGCCTTTTCTATAGTAAATTATTCAAAAAATAATTTTTTACTGTCGCAAATTTTAATTACGCCAGGGATTGCCTTTTCTATAGTAAATTATTCAAAAAATAATTTTCTACTGTCGCAAATTTTAATTACGCCAGGGATTGCCTTTGCTATAGTAAATTATTCAAAAAATAATTTTTTACTGTCGCAAATTTTAAATACGCCAGGGATTGCCTTTTCTATAGTAAATTTTGCAAAAAAATAATTTTTTACTGTCGCAAATTTTAAATATCCCAGGGATTGCCTTTTCTATAGTAAATTTCTCACAAAATAATTTTTTACTGTCGCAAATTTTAAGTGCGCCAGGGATTGCCTTTTCTATAGTAAATTATTCAAAAAATAATTTTTTACTGTCGCAAATTTTAATTACGCCAGGGATTGCCTTTTCTATAGTAAATTTTGCAAAAAATAATTTTCTACTGTTGCAAATTTTAATTGCGCCAGGGATTGCCTTTTCTATAGTAAATTATTCAAAAAATAATTTTTTACTGTCGCAAATTTTAAGTGCGCCAGGGATTGCCTTTTCTATAGTAAATTATTCAAAAAATAATTTTTTACTGTCGCAAATTTTAATTACGCCAGGGATTGCCTTTTCTATAGTAAATTATTCAAAAAATAATTTTCAACTGTCGCAAATTTTAATTGCGCCAGGGATTGCCTTTTCTATAGTAAATTATTCAAAAAATTATTTTATACTGTCGCAAATTTTAAGTGCGCCAGGGATTACCTTTTCTATAGTAAATTATTCAAAAAATAATTTTTTACTGTCGCAAATTTTAAGTGCGCCAGGGATTGCCTTTTCTATAGTAAATTATTCAAAAAATAATTTTTTACTGTCGCAAATTTTAATTACGCCAGGGATTGCCTTTTCTATAGTAAATTATTCAAAAAATAATTTTATACTGTCGCAAATTTTAATTACGCCAGGGATTGCCTTTTCTATAGTAAATTATTCAAAAAATAATTTTTTACTGTCGCAAATTTTAAGTGCGCCAGGGATTGCCTTTTCTATAGTAAATTATTCAAAAAATAATTTTTTACTGTCGCAAATTGTAACTGCGCCAGGGATTGCCTTTTCTATAGTAAATTATTCAAAAAATAATTTTTTACTGTGGCAAATTTTAAATACGCCAGGGATTGCCTTTTCTATAGTAAATTATTCAAAAAATAATTTTCAACTGTCGCAAATTTTAAATATCCCAGGGATTGCTTTTTCTATAGTAAATTATTCAAAAAATAATTTTTTACTGTCGCAAATTTTAAATATCCCAGGGATTGCCTTTTCTATAGTAAATTTCTCACAAATTAATTTCTTACTGTCGCAAATTTTAAATATCCCAGGGATTGCCTTTTCTATAGTAAATTATTCAAAAAATAATTTTTTACTGTCGCAAATTTTAAATATCCCAGGGATTGCCTTTTCTATAGTAAATTTCTCACAAATTAATTTCTTACTGTCGCAAATTTTAAATAGGCCAGGGATTGCCTTTTCTATAGTAAATTATTCAAAAAATAATTTTCAACTGTCGCAAATTTTAATTGCGCCAGGGATTGCCTTTTCTATAGTAAATTATTCAAAAAATAATTTTATACTGTCGCAAATTTTAAGTGCGCCAGGGATTGCCTTTGCTATAGTAAATTATTCAAAAAATAATTTTTTACTGTCACAAATTTTAATTACGCCAGGGATTGCCTTTTCTATAGTAAATTATTCAAAAAATAATTTTATACTGTCGCAAATTTTAATTACGCCAGGGATTGCCTTTTCTATAGTAAATTATTCAAAAAATAATTTTTTACTGTCGCAAATTTTAAGTGCGCCAGGGATTGCCTTTTCTATAGTAAATTATTCAAAAAATAATTTTTTACTGTCGCAAATTTTAAATACGCCAGGGATTGCCTTTTCTATAGTAAATTTTGCAAAAAAATAATTTTTTACTGTCGCAAATTTTAAATATCCCAGGGATTGCCTTTTCTATAGTAAATTTCTCACAAATTAATTTTTTACTGTCGCAAATTTTAAATACGCCAGGGATTGCCTTTTCTATAGTAAATTTCTCACAAATTAATTTTTTACTGTCGCAAATTTTAAATACGCCAGGGATTGCCTTTTCTATAGTAAATTATTCAAAAAATAATTTTTTACTGTCGCAAATTTCAAATCCGCCAGGGATTGTCTTTTCTATAGTAAATTATTCAAAAAATAATTTTTTACTGTCACAAATTTCAAATCCGCCAGGGATTGCCTTTTCTATAGTAAATTATTCAAAAAATAATTTTTTACTATCGCAAGTTTTAATTGCGCCAGGGATTGCCTTTTCTACAGTAAATTTTTCAAAATATTAATTTTTTACTGTCGCAAATTTTAAATACGCCAGGGATTGCCTTTTCTATAGTAAATTATTCAAAAAATAATTTTCTACTGTCGCAAATTTTAAATACGCCAGGGATTGCCTTTTCTATAGTAAATTTTGCAAAAAATAATTTTCTACTGTCGCAAATTTTAATTACGCCAGGGATTGCCTTTTCTATAGTAAATTTTTCAAAAAATAATTTTTTACTGTCGCAAATTTTAAATATCCCAGGGATTGCCTTTTTTATAGTAAATTATTCAAAAAATAATTTTTTACTGTCGCAAATTTTAAATACGCCAGGGATTGCCTTTTCTATAGTAAATTATTCAAAAAATAATTTTTTACTGTCGCAAATTTTAAGTGCGCCAGGGATTGCCTTTTCTATAGTAAATTATTCAAAAAATAATTTTCAACTGTCGCAAATTTTAAATACGCCAGGGATTGCCTTTTCTATAGTAAATTATTCAAAAAATAATTTTCTACTGAAGCAAATTTTAATTACGCCAGGGATTGCCTTTTCTATAGTAAATTTCTCACAAATTAATTTTATAAATACGCCAGGGATTGCCTTTTCTATAGTAAATTTCTCAGAAATTAATTTTATAAATACGCCAGGGATTGCCTTTTCTATAGCAAATTATTCAAAAAATAATTTTTTACTGTGGCAAATTTTAAGTGCGCCAGGGATTGCCTTTTCTATATTAAATTATTCAAAAAATAATTTTTTACTGTCGCAAATTTTAAATACGCCAGGGATTGCCTTTTCTATAGTAAATTTTGCAAAAAAATAATTTTCTACTGTCGCAAATTTTAATTAGGCCAGGGATTGCCTTTTCTATAGTAAATTATTCAAAAAATAATTTTCTACTGTCGCAAATTTTAATTACGCCAGGGATTGCCTTTTCTATAGTAAATTTCTCACAAATTAATTTTTTACTGTCGCAAATTTTAAATACGCCAGGGATTGCCTTTTCTATAGTAAATTATTCAAAAAATAATTTTTTACTGTCGCAAATTTCAAATCCGCCAGGGATTGCCTTTTCTATAGTAAATTATTCAAAAAATAATTTTTTACTGTCGCAAATTTCAAATCCGCCAGGGATTGCCTTTTCTATAGTAAATTTCTCACAAATTAATTTTTTACTGTCGCAAATTTCAAATCCGCCAGGGATTGCCTTTTCTATAGTAAATTATTCAAAAAATAATTTTTTACTGTCGCAAATTTCAAATCCGCCAGGGATTGCCTTTTCTATAGTAAATTTCTCACAAATTAATTTTTTACTGTCGCAAATTTTAAATATCCCAGGGATTGCCTTTTCTATAGTAAATTTCTCACAAATTAATTTTTTACTGTCGCAAATTTTAAATACGCCAGGAATTGCCTTTTCTATAGTAAATTTCTCACAAATAAATTTTTTGCTGTCGCAAATTTTAAATACGCCAGGGATTGCCTTTTCTATAGTAAATTATTCAAAAAATAATTTTTTACTGTCGCAAATTTCAAACCCGCCAGGGATTGTCTTTTCTATAGTAAATTATTCAAAAAATAATTTTTTACTGTCACAAATTTCAAATCCGCCAGGGATTGCCTTTTCTATAGTAAATTACTCAAAAAATAGTTTTTTACTATCGCAAGTTTTAATTGCGCCAGGGATTGCCTTTTCTATAGTAAATTATTCAAAAAATAATTTTCTACTGTCGCAAATTTTAATTACGCCAGGGATTGCCTTTTCTATAGTAAATTATTCAAAAAATAATTTTCTACTGTCGCAAATTGTAATTGCTCCAGGGATTGCCTTTTCTATAGTAAATTATTCAAAAAATAATTTTTTACTGTCGCAAATTTTAAATATCCCAGGGATTGCCTTTTCTATAGTAAATTATTCAAAGAATAATTTTCTACTGTCGCAAATTTTAATTACGCCAGGGATTGCCTTTTCTATAGTAAATTATTCAAAGAATAATTTTCTACTGTGGCAATTTTAATTACGCCAGGGATTGCCTTTTCTATAGTAAATTATTCAAAAAATAATTTTCTACTGTCGCAAATTTTAATTACGCCAGGGATTGCCTTTTCTATAGTAAATTATTCAAAAAATAATTTTCTACTGTCGCAAATTGTAATTGCGCCAGGGATTGCCTTTTCTATAGTAAATTATTCAAAAAATAATTTTTTACTGTCGCAAATTTTAAATATCCCAGGGATTGCCTTTTCTATAGTAAATTATTCAAAGAATAATTTTCTACTGTCGCAAATTTTAATTACGCCAGGGATTGCCTTTTCTATAGTAAATTATTCAAAGAATAATTTTCTACTGTGGCAAATTTTAAATATCCCAGGGATTGCCTTTTCTATAGTAAATTATTCAAAGAATAATTTTCTACTGTCGCAAATTGTAATTGCGCCAGGGATTGCCTTTTCTATAGTAAATTATTCAAAGAATAATTTTCTACTGTCGCAAATTTTAATTACGCCAGGGATTGCCTTTTCTATAGTAAATTATTCAAAGAATAATTTTCTACTGTCGCAAATTTTAATTACGCCAGGGATTGCCTTTTCTATAGTAAATTATTCAAAAAATAATTTTTTACTGTCGCAAATTTTAATTACGCCAGGGATTGCCTTTTCTATAGTAAATTATTCAAAAGATAATTTTTTACTGTCGCAAATTTTAATTACGCCAGGGATTGCCTTTTCTATAGTAAATTTTGCAAAAAAATAATTTTTTACTGTCGCAAATTTTAAATATCCCAGGGATTGCCTTTTCTATAGTAAATTTCTCACAAATTAATTTTTTACTGTCGCAAATTTTAAATACGCCAGGGATTGCCTTTTCTATAGTAAATTATTCAAAAGATAATTTTCTACTGTCGCAAATTTTAATTACGCCAGGGATTGCCTTTTCTATAGTAAATTATTCAAAAGATAATTTTTTACTGTCGCAAATTTTAATTACGCCAGGGATTGCCTTTTCTATAGTAAATTTTGCAAAAAAATAATTTTTTACTGTCGCAAATTTTAAATATCCCAGGGATTGCCTTTTCTATAGTAAATTTCTCACAAATTAATTTTTTACTGTCGCAAATTTTAAATACGCCAGGGATTGCCTTTTCTATAGTAAATTATTCAAAGAATAATTTTCTACTGTCGCAAATTTTAATTACGCCAGGGATTGCCTTTTCTATAGTAAATTATTCAAAGAATAATTTTCTACTGTCGCAAATTTTAATTACGCCAGGGATTGCCTTTTCTATAGTAAATTATTCAAAAAATAATTTTTTACTGTCGCAAATTTTAAATATCCCAGGGATTGCCTTTTCTATAGTAAATTATTCAAAGAATAATTTCCTACTGTCGCAAATTTTAATTACGCCAGGGATTGCCTTTTCTGTAGTAAATTATTCATAGAATAATTTTCTACTGTCGCAAATTTTAATTACGCCAGGGATTGCCTTTTCTATAGTAAATTATTCAAAAGATAATTTTTTACTGTCGCAAATTTTAATTACGCCAGGGATTGCCTTTTCTATAGTAAATTATTCAAAAAATAATTTTTTACTGTCGCAAATTTTAAATATCCCAGGGATTGCCTTTTCTATAGTAAATTTCTCACAAATTAATTTTTTACTGTCGCAAATTTTAAGTGCGCCAGGGATTGCCTTTTCTATAGTAAATTATTCAAAGAATAATTTTCTACTGTCGCAAATTTTAATTACGCCAGGGATTGCCTTTTCTATAGTAAATTATTCAAAAAATAATTTTCTACTCTCGCAAATTGTAATTGCGCCAGGGATTGCCTTTTCTATAGTAAATTATTCAAAAAATAATTTTTTACTGTCGCAAATTTTAAATATCCCAGGGATTGCCTTTTCTATAGTAAATTTCTCACAAATTAATTTTTTACTGTCGCAAATTTTAAATACGCCAGGGATTGCCTTTTCTATAGTAAATTATTCAAAAAATAATTTTCTACTGTCGCAAATTTTAATTACGCCAGGGATTGCCTTTTCTATAGTAAATTATTCAAAAAATAATTTTCTACTGTCGCAAATTGTAATTGCGCCAGGGATTGCCTTTTCTATAGTAAATTATTCAAAAAATAATTTTTTACTGTCGCAAATTTTAAATATCCCAGGGATTGCCTTTTCTATAGTAAATTTCTCACAAATTAATTTTTTACTGTCGCAAATTTTAAGTGCGCCAGGGATTGCCTTTTCTATAGTAAATTATTCAAAGAATAATTTTCTACTGTCGCAAATTTTAATTACGCCAGGGATTGCCTTTTCTATAGTAAATTATTCAAAAAATAATTTTCTACTCTCGCAAATTGTAATTGCGCCAGGGATTGCCTTTTCTATAGTAAATTATTCAAAAGATAATTTTTTACTGTCGCAAATTTTAATTACGCCAGGGATTGCCTTTTCTATAGTAAATTATTCAAAAAATAATTTTCTACTGTCGCAAATTTTAATTGCGCCAGGGATTGCCTTTTCTATAGTAAATTATTCAAAAGATAATTTTTTACTGTCGCAAATTTTAATTACGCCAGGGATTGCCTTTTCTATAGTAAATTATTCAAAAAATAATTTTCTACTGTCGCAAATTTTAATTGCGCCAGGGATTGCCTTTTCTATAGTAAATTATTAAAAAAATAATTTTCTACTGTCGCAAATTTTAATTACGCCAGGGATTGCCTTTTCTATAGTAAATTATTCAAAAAATAATTTTCTACTGTCGCAAATTGTAATTGCGCCAGGGATTGCCTTTTCTATAGTAAATTATTCAAAAAATAATTTTTTACTGTCGCAAATTTTAAATATCCCAGGGATTGCCTTTTCTATAGTAAATTTCTCACAAATTAATTTTTTACTGTCGCAAATTTTAAGTGCGCCGGGGATTGCCTTTTCTATAGTAAATTATTCAAAGAATAATTTTCTACTGTCGCAAATTTTAATTACGCCAGGGATTGCCTTTTCTATAGTAAATTATTCAAAAAATAATTTTCTACTCTCGCAAATTTTAATTACGCCAGGGATTGCCTATTCTATAGTAAATTATTCAAAAGATAATTTTTTACTGTCGCAAATTTTAATTACGCCAGGGATTGCCTTTTCTATAGTAAATTTTGCAAAAAATAATTTTCTACTGTCGCAAGTTTTAATTGCGCCAGGGATTGCCTTTTCTACAGTAAATTTTGCAAAAAATAATTTTCCACTGTCGCAAATTTTAATTACGCCAGGGATTGCCTTTTCTATAGTAAATTTTGCAAAAAATAATTTTTTACTGTCGCAAATTTTAAGTGCGCCAGGGATTGCCTTTTCTATAGTAAATTATTCAAAAAATAATTTTTTACTGTCGCAAATTTTAATTACGCCAGGGATTGCCTTTTCTATAGTAAATTATTCAAAAAATAATTTTTTACTGTCGCAAATTTTAAATACGCCAGGGATGCCTTTTCTATAGTAAATTATTCAAAAAATAATTTTTTACTGTCGCAAATTTTAAATATCACAGGGATTGCCTTTTCTATAGTAAATTATTCAAAAAATAATTTTCTACTGTCGCAAAATTTAATTACGCCAGGGATTGCCTTTGCTATAGTAAATTATTCAAAAAATAATTTTTTACTGTCGCAAATTTTAAATACGCCAGGGATTGCCTTTTCTATAGTAAATTTTGCAAAAAAAAAATTTTTTTTAGTGTCGCAAATTTTAAATATCCCAGGGATTGCCTTTTCTATAGTAAATTTCTCACAAAATAATTTTTTACTGTCGCAAATTTTAAGTGCGCCAGGGATTGCCTTTTCTATAGTAAATTATTCAAAAAATAATTTTTTACTGTCGCAAATTTTAATTACGCCAGGGATTGCCTTTTCTATAGTAAATTTTGCAAAAAATAATTTTCTACTGTTGCAAATTTTAATTGCGCCAGGGATTGCCTTTTCTATAGTAAATTATTCAAAAAATAATTTTTTACTGTCGCAAATTTTAAGTGCGCCAGGGATTGCCTTTTCTATAGTAAATTATTCAAAAAATAATTTTTTACTGTCGCAAATTTTAATTACGCCAGGGATTGCCTTTTCTATAGTAAATTATTCAAAAAATAATTTTCAACTGTCGCAAATTTTAATTGCGCCAGGGATTGCCTTTTCTATAGTAAATTATTCAAAAAATAATTTTATACTGTCGCAAATTTTAAGTGCGCCAGGGATTACCATTTCTATAGTAAATTATTCAAAAAATAATTTTTTACTGTCGCAAATTTTAAGTGCGCCAGGGATTGCCTTTTCTATAGTAAATTATTCAAAAAATAATTTTTTACTGTCGCAAATTTTAATTACGCCAGGGATTGCCTTTTCTATAGTAAATTATTCAAAAAATAATTTTATACTGTCGCAAATTTTAATTACGCCAGGGATTGCCTTTTCTATAGTAAATTATTCAAAAAATAATTTTTTACTGTCGCAAATTTTAAGTGCGCCAGGGATTGCCTTTTCTATAGTAAATTATTCAAAAAATAATTTTTTACTGTCGCAAATTGTAATTGCGCCAGGGATTGCCTTTTCTATAGTAAATTATTCAAAAAATAATTTTTTACTGTGGCAAATTTTAATACGCCAGGGATTGCCTTTTCTATAGTAAATTATTCAAAAAATAATTTTCAACTGTCGCAAATTTTAAATATCCCAGGGATTGCCTTTTCTATAGTAAATTATTCAAAAAATAATTTTTTACTGTCGCAAATTTTAAATATCCCAGGGATTGCCTTTTCTATAGTAAATTTCTCACAAATTAATTTCTTACTGTCGCAAATTTTAAATAGGCCAGGGATTGCCTTTTCTATAGTAAATTATTCAAAAAATAATTTTCAACTGTCGCAAATTTTAATTGCGCCAGGGATTGCCTTTTCTATAGTAAATTATTCAAAAAATAATTTTATACTGTCGCAAATTTTAAGTGCGCCAGGGATTGCCTTTGCTATAGTAAATTATTCAAAAAATAATTTTTTACTGTCACAAATTTTAATTACGCCAGGGATTGCCTTTTCTATAGTAAATTATTCAAAAAATAATTTTATACTGTCGCAAATTTTAATTACGCCAGGGATTGCCTTTTCTATAGTAAATTATTCAAAAAATAATTTTTTACTGTCGCAAATTTTAAGTGCGCCAGGGATTGCCTTTTCTATAGTAAATTATTCAAAAAATAATTTTTTACTGTCGCAAATTTTAAATACGCCAGGGATTGCCTTTTCTATAGTAAATTTTGCAAAAAAATAATTTTTTACTGTCGCAAATTTTAAATATCCCAGGGATTGCCTTTTCTATAGTAAATTTCTCACAAATTAATTTTTTACTGTCGCAAATTTTAAATACGCCAGGGATTGCCTTTTCTATAGTAAATTTCTCACAAATTAATTTTTTACTGTCGCAAATTTTAAATACGCCAGGGATTGCCTTTTCTATAGTAAATTATTCAAAAAATAATTTTTTACTGTCGCAAATTTCAAATCCGCCAGGGATTGTCTTTTCTATAGTAAATTATTCAAAAAATAATTTTTTACTGTCACAAATTTCAAATCCGCCAGGGATTGCCTTTTCTATAGTAAATTATTCAAAAAATAATTTTTTACTATCGCAAGTTTTAATTGCGCCAGGGATTGCCTTTTCTACAGTAAATTTTTCAAAATATTAATTTTTTACTGTCGCAAATTTTAAATACGCCAGGGATTGCCTTTTCTATAGTAAATTATTCAAAAAATAATTTTCTACTGTCGCAAATTTTAAATACGCCAGGGATTGCCTTTTCTATAGTAAATTTTGCAAAAAATAATTTTCTACTGTCGCAAATTTTAATTACGCCAGGGATTGCCTTTTCTATAGTAAATTTTTCAAAAAATAATTTTTTACTGTCGCAAATTTTAAATATCCCAGGGATTGCCTTTTTTATAGTAAATTATTCAAAAAATAATTTTTTACTGTCGCAAATTTTAAATACGCCAGGGATTGCCTTTTCTATAGTAAATTATTCAAAAAATAATTTTTTACTGTCGCAAATTTTAAGTGCGCCAGGGATTGCCTTTTCTATAGTAAATTATTCAAAAAATAATTTTCAACTGTCGCAAATTTTAAATACGCCAGGGATTGCCTTTTCTATAGTAAATTATTCAAAAAATAATTTTCTACTGAAGCAAATTTTAATTACGCCAGGGATTGCCTTTTCTATAGTAAATTTCTCACAAATTAATTTTATAAATACGCCAGGGATTGCCTTTTCTATAGTAAATTTCTCAGAAATTAATTTTATAAATACGCCAGGGATTGCCTTTTCTATAGTAAATTATTCAAAAAATAATATTTACTGTCGCAAATTTTAAGTGCGCCAGGGATTGCCTTTTCTATAGTAAATTATTCAAAAAATAATTTTTTACTGTCGCAAATTTTAAATACGCCAGGGATATCCTTTTCTATAGTAAATTTTGCAAAAAAATAATTTTCTACTGTCGCAAATTTTAATTACGCCAGGGATTGCCTTTTCTATAGTAAATTATTCAAAAAATAATTTTCTACTGTCGCAAATTTTAATTACGCCAGGGATTGCCTTTTCTATAGTAAATTTCTCACAAATTAATTTTTTACTGTCGCAAATTTTAAATACGCCAGGGATTGCCTTTTCTATAGTAAATTATTCAAAAAATAATTTTTTACTGTCGCAAATTTCAAATCCGCCAGGGATTGCCTTTTCTATAGTAAATTATTCAAAAAATAATTTTTTACTGTCGCAAATTTCAAATCCGCCAGGGATTGCCTTTTCTATAGTAAATTTCTCACAAATTAATTTTTTACTGTCGCAAATTTCAAATCCGCCAGGGATTGCCTTTTCTATAGTAAATTATTCAAAAAATAATTTTTTACTGTCGCAAATTTCAAATCCGCCAGGGATTGCCTTTTCTATAGTAAATTTCTCACAAATTAATTTTTTACTGTCGCAAATTTTAAGTGCGCCAGGGATTGCCTTTTCTATAGTAAATTATTCAGAAAATAATTTTTTACTGTCGCAAATTTTAATTGCGCCAGGGATTGCCTTTTCTACAGTAAATTTTTCAAAATATTAATTTTTTACTGTCGCAAATTTTAAATACGCCAGGGATTGCCTTTTCTATACTAAATTATTCAAAAAATAATTTTCTACTGTCGTAAACTGTAATTGCGCCAGGGATTGCCTTTTCTATAGTAAATTATTCAAAAAATAATTTTCTACTGTCGCAAATTTTAACTACGCCAGGGATTGCCTTTTCTATAGTAAATTATTCAAAAAATAATTTTTTACTGTCGCAAATTTTAAGTGCGCCAGGGATTGCCTCTTCTATAGTAAATTATTCAAAAAATAATTTTTTACTGTAGCAAATTTTAATTACGCCAGGGATTGCCTTTTCTATAGTAAATTATTCAAAAAATAATTTTTTACTGTCGCAAATTTTAAATACGCCAGGGATTGCCTTTTCTATAGTAAATTTTGCAAAAAAATAATTTTCTACTGTCGCAAATTTTAATTACGCCAGGGATTGCCTTTTCTATAGTAAATTATTCAAAAAATAATTTTCTACTGTCGCAAATTTTAAATACGCCAAGGATTGCCTTTTCTATAGTAAATTATTCAAAAAATAATTTTTTACTGTCGCAAATTTTAAATATCCCAGGGATTGCCTTTTCTATAGTAAATTATTCAAAAAATAATTTTCTACTGTCGCAAATTTTAATTACGCCAGGGATTGCCTTTTCTATAGTAAATTATTCAAAAAATAATTTTTTACTGTCGCAAATTTTAAGTGCGCCAGGGATTGCCTTTTCTATAGTAAATTATTCAAAAAATAATTTTTTACTGACGCAAATTTTAATTACGCCAGGGATTGCCTTTTCTATAGTAAATTATTCAAAAAATAATTTTCTACTGTCGCAAATTTTAATTGCGCCAGGGATTGCCTTTTTTATAGTAAATTATTCAAAAAATAATTTTTTACTGTCGCAAATTTTAAGTGCGCCAGGGATTGCCTTTTCTATAGTAAATTATTCAAAAAATAATTTTTTACTGTCGCAAATTTTAAATACGCCAGGGATTGCCTTTTCTATAGTAAATTTTGCAAAAAAATAATTTTCTACTGTCGCAAATTTTAATTACGCCAGGGATTGCCTTTTCTATAGTA
The DNA here is from genome assembly GCA_963930735.1 of Dioctria linearis. Lineage (NCBI taxonomy): Eukaryota > Metazoa > Arthropoda > Insecta > Diptera > Asilidae > Dioctria > Dioctria linearis. Next base: position 28,261 of record CAWVNZ010000355.1, on the reverse strand, counting down.
AATTATTCAAAAAATAATTTTCTACTGTCGCAAGTTTTAATTACGCCAGGGATTGCCTTTTCTATAGTAAATTTCTCACAAATTAATTTTTTACTGTCGCAAATTTTAAATACGCCAGGGATTGCCTTTTCTATAGTAAATTATTCAAAAAATAATTTTTTACTGTCGCAAATTTCAAATCCGCCAGGGATTGCCTTTTCTATAGTAAATTATTCAAAAAATAATTTTTTACTGTCGCAAATTTCAAATCCGCCAGGGATTGCCTTTTCTATAGTAAATTTCTCACAAATTAATTTTTTACTGTCGCAAAATTTAAGTGCGCCAGGGATTGCCTTTTCTATAGTAAATTATTCATAAAATAATTTTTTACTGTCGCAAATTTTAATTGCGCCAGGGATTGCTTTTTCTACAGTAAATTTTTCAAAATATTAATTTTTTACTGTCGCAAATTTTAAATACGCCAGGGATTGCCTTTTCTATAGTAAATTATTCAAAAAATAATTTTCTACTGTCGCAAATTGTAATTGCGCCAGGGATTGCCTTTTCGATAGTAAATTATTCAAAAAATAATTTTCTACTGTCGCAAATTTTAACTACGCCAGGGACTATAGTAAATTATTCAAAAAATAATTTTTTACTGTCGCAAATTTTAAGTGCGCCAGGGATTGCCTTTTCTATAGTAAATTATTCAAAAAATAATTTTTTACTGTAGCAAATTTTAATTAGGCCAGGGATTGCCTTTTCTATAGTAAATTAATAAAAAAATAATTTTTTACTGTCGCAAATTTTAAATACGCCACGGATTGCCTTTTCTATAATAAATTTTGCAAAAAAATAATTTTCTACTGTCGCAAATTTTAATTACGCCAGGGATTACCTTTTCTATAGTAAATTATTCAAAAAATAATTTTCTACTGTCGCAAATTTTAAATACGCCAGGGATTGCCTTTTCTATAGTAAATTATTCAAAAAATAATTTTTTACTGTCGCAAATTTTAAATATCCCAGGGATTGCCTTTTCTATAGTAAATTATTCAAAAAAATAATTTTCTACTGTCGCAAATTTTAATTACGCCAGGGATTGCATTTCTATAGTAAATTATTCAAAAAATAATTTTTTACTGTCGCAAATTTTAAATACGCCAGGGAGGATTGCCTTTTCTATAGTAAATTATTCAAAAAATAATTTTCTACTGTCACAAATTTTAATTGCGCCAGGGATTGCCTTTTCTATAGTAAATTATTCAAAAAATAATTTTATACTGTCGCAAATTTTAAGTGCGCCAGGGATTGCCTTTTCTATAGTAAATTATTCAAAAAATAATTTTTTACTGTCGCAAATTTTAAATACGCCAGGGATTGCCTTTTCTATAGTAAATTATACAAAAAATAATTTTTTACTGTCGCAAATTTTAATTACGCCAGGGATTGCCTTTTCTATAGTAAATTATTCAAAAAATAATTTTTTACTGTCGCAAATTTTAATTACGCCAGGGATTGCCTTTTCTATAGTAAATTATTCAAAAAATAATTTTCTACTGTCGCAAATTTTAATTACGCCAGGGATTGCCTTTTCTATAGTAAATTATTCAAAAAATAATTTTCTACTGTCGCAAATTTTAATTACGCCAGGGATTGCCTTTTCTATAGTAAATTATTCAAAAAATAATTTTTACTGTCGCAAATTTTAAATATCCCAGGGATTGCCTTTTTTATAGTAAATTATTCAAAAAATAATTTTTTACTGTCGCAAATTTTAAATACGCCAGGGATTGCCTTTTCTATAGTAAATTATTCAAAAAATAATTTTTTTCTGTCGCTAATTTTAAGTGCGCCAGGGATTGCCTTTTCTATAGTAAATTATTCAAAAAATAATTTTCAACTGTCGCAAATTTTAAATACGCCAGGGATTGCCTTTTCTATAGTAAATTATTCAAAAAATAATTTTCTACTGAAGCAAATTTTAATTACGCCAGGTATTGCCTTTTCTATAGTAAATTTCTCACAAATTAATTTTATAAATACGCCAGGGATTGCCTTTTCTATAGTAAATTTCTCACAAATTAATTTTATAAATACGCCAGGGATTGCCTTTTCTATAGTAAATTATTCAAAAAATAATTTTTTACTGTCGCAAATTTTAAGTGCGCCAGGGATTGCCTTTTCTATAGTAAATTATTCAAAAAATAATTTTTTACTGTCGCAAATTTTAAATACGCCAGGGATTGCCTTTTCTATAGTAAATTTTGCAAAAAAATAATTTTCTACTGTCGCAAATTTTAATTACGCCAGGGATTGCCTTTTCTATAGTAAATTATTCAAAAAATAATTTTCTACTGTCGCAAATTTTAATTACGCCAGGGATTGCCTTTTCTATAGTAAATTTCTCACAAATTAATTTTTTACTGTCGCAAATTTTAAATACGCCAGGGATTGCCTTTTCTATAGTAAATTATTCAAAAAATAATTTTTTACTGTCGCAAATTTCAAATCCGCCAGGGATTGCCTTTTCTATAGTAAATTATTCAAAAAATAATTTTTTACTGTCGCAAATTTCAAATCCGCCAGGGATTGCCTTTTCTATAGTAAATTTCTCACAAATTAATTTTTTACTGTCGCAAATTTCAAATCCGCCAGGGATTGCCTTTTCTATAGTAAATTATTCAAAAAATAATTTTTTACTGTCGCAAATTTCAAATCCGCCAGGGATTGCCTTTTCTATAGTAAATTTCTCACAAATTAATTTTTTACTGTCGCAAATTTTAAGTGCGCCAGGGATTGCCTTTTCTATAGTAAATTATTCAGAAAATAATTTTTTACTGTCGCAAATTTTAATTGCGCCAGGGATTGCCTTTTCTACAGTAAATTTTTCAAAATATTAATTTTTTACTGTCGCAAATTTTAAATACGCCAGGGATTGCCTTTTCTATAGTAAATTATTCAAAAAATAATGTTCTACTGTCGCAAACTGTAATTGCGCCAGGGATTGCCTTTTCTATAGTAAATTATTCAAAAAATAATTTTCTACTGTCGCAAATTTTAACTACGCCAGGGATTGCCTTTTCTATAGTAAATTATTCAAAAAATAATTTTTTACTGTCGCAAATTTTAAGTGCGCCAGGGATTGCCTTTTCTATAGTAAATTATTCAAAAAATAATTTTTTACTGTAGCAAATTTTAATTACGCCAGGGATTGCCTTTTCTATAGTAAATTATTCAAAAAATAATTTTTTACTGTCGCAAATTTTAAATACGCCAGGGATTGCCTTTTCTATAGTAAATTTTGCAAAAAAATAATTTTCTACTGCCGCAAATTTTAATTACGCCAGGGATTGCCTTTTCTATAGTAAATTATTCAAAAAATAATTTTCTACTGTCGCAAATTTTAAATACGCCAGGGATTGCCTTTTCTATAGTAAATTATTCAAAAAATAATTTTTTACTGTCGCAAATTTTAAATATCCCAGGGATTGCCTTTTCTATAGTAAATTATTCAAAAAATAATTTTCTACTGTCGCAAATTTTAATTACGCCAGGGATTGCCTTTTCTATAGTAAATTATTCAAAAAATAATTTTTTACTGTCGCAAATTTTAAGTGCGCCAGGGATTGCCTTTTCTATAGTAAATTATTCAAAAAATAATTTTTTACTGACGCAAATTTTAATTACGCCAGGGATTGCCTTTTCTATAGTAAATTATTCAAAAAATAATTTTCTACTGTCGCAAATTTTAATTGCGCCAGGGATTGCCTTTTTTATAGTAAATTATTCAAAAAATAATTTTTTACTGTCGCAAATTTTAAGTGCGCCAGGGATTGCCTTTTCTATAGTAAATTATTCAAAAAATAATTTTTTACTGTCGCAAATTTTAAATACGCCAGGGATTGCCTTTTCTATAGTAAATTTTGCAAAAAAATAATTTTCTACTGTCGCAAATTTCAAATCCGCCAGGGATTGCCTTTTCTATAGTAAATTTCTCACAAATTAATTTTTTACTGTCGCAAATTTTAAGTGCGCCAGGGATTGCCTTTTCTATAGTAAATTATTCGTAAAATAATTTTTTACTGTCGCAAATTTTAATTGCGCCAGGGATTGCTTTTTCTACAGTAAATTTTTCAAAATATTAATTTTTTACTGTCGCAAATTTTAAATACGCCAGGGATTGCCTTTTCTATAGTAAATTATTCAAAAAATAATTTTCTACTGTCGCAAATTGTAATTGCGCCAGGGATTGCCTTTTCGATAGTAAATTATTCAAAAAATAATTTTCTACTGTCGCAAATTTTAACTACGCCAGGGACTATAGTAAATTATTCAAAAAATAATTTTTTACTGTCGCGAATTTTAAGTGCGCCAGGGATTGCCTTTTCTATAGTAAATTATTCAAAAAATAATTTTTTACTGTAGCAAATTTTAATTACGCCAGGGATTGCCTTTTCTATAGTAAATTATTCAAAAAATAATTTTTTACTGTCGCAAATTTTAAATACGCCACGGATTGCCTTTTCTATAATAAATTTTGCAAAAAAATAATTTTCTACTGTCGCAAATTTTAATTACGCCAGGGATTACCTTTTCTATAGTAAATTATTCAAAAAATAATTTTCTACTGTCGCAAATTTTAAATACGCCAGGGATTGCCTTTTCTATAGTAAATTATTCAAAAAATAATTTTTTACTGTCGCAAATTTTAAATATCCCAGGGATTGCCTTTTCTATAGTAAATTATTCAAAAAATAATTTTCTACTGTCGCAAATTTTAATTACGCCAGGGATTGCCTTTTCTATAGTAAATTATTCAAAAAATAATTTTTTACTGTCGCAAATTTTAAATACGCCAGGGAGGATTGCCTTTTCTATAGTAAATTATTCAAAAATAATTTTCTACTGTCATAAATTTTAATTGCGCCAGGGATTGCCTTTTCTATAGTAAATTATTCAAAAAATAATTTTATACTGTCGCAAATTTTAAGTGCGCCAGGGATTGCCTTTTCTATAGTAAATTATTCAAAAAATAATTTTTTACTGTCGCAAATTTTAATTACGCCAGGGATTGCCTTTTCTAGAGTAAATTATTCAAAAAATAATTTTTTACTGTCGCAAATTTTAAATACGCCAGGGATTGCATTTTCTATAGTAAATTTTGCAAAAAAATAATTTTTTACTGTCGCAAATTTTAAATATCCCAGGGATTGCCTTTTCTATAGTAAATTTCTCACAAATTAATTTTTTACTGTCGCAAATTTTAAATACGCCAGGGATTGCCTTTTCTATAGTAAATTATACAAAAAATAATTTTTTACTGTCGCAAATTTTAATTACGCCAGGGATTGCCTTTTCTATAGTAAATTATTCAAAAAATAATTTTCTACTGTCGCAAATTTTAATTACGCCAGGGATTGCCTTTTCTATAGTAAATTATTCAAAAAATAATTTTCTACTGTCGCAAATTTTAATTACGCCAGGGATTGCCTTTTCTATAGTAAATTATTCAAAAAATAATTTTCTACTGTCGCAAATTTTAACAACGCCAGGGATTGCCTTTTCTATAGTAAATTATTCAAAAAATAATTTTTTACTGTCGCAAATTTTAAGTGCGCCAGTGATTGCCTTTTCTATAGTAAATTATTCAAAAAATAATTTTTTACTGTAGCAAATTTTAATTACGCCAGGGATTGCCTTTTCTATAGTAAATTATTCAAAAAATAATTTTTTACTGTCGCAAATTTTAAATACGCCAGGGATTGCCTTTTCTATAGTAAATTTTGCAAAAAAATAATTTTCTACTGTCGCAAATTTTAATTACGCCAGGGATTGCCTTTTCTATAGTAAATTATTCAAAAAATAATTTTCTACTGTCGCAAATTTTAAATACGCCAGGGATTGCCTTTTCTATAGTAAATTATTCAAAAAATAATTTTTTACTGTCGCAAATTTTAAATATCCCAGGGATTGCCTTTTCTATAGTAAATTATTCAAAAAATAATTTTCTACTGTCGCAAATTTTAATTACGCCAGGGATTGCCTTTTCTATAGTAAATTATTCAAAAAATAATTTTTTACTGTCGCAAATTTTAAATATCCCAGGGATTGCCTTTTCTATAGTAAATTATTCAAAAAATAATTTTCTACTGTCGCAAATTTTAATTACGCCAGGGATTGCCTTTTCTATAGTAAATTATTCAAAAAATAATTTTCTACTGTCGCAAATTTTAATTGCGCCAGGGATTGCCTTTTTTATAGTAAATTATTCAAAAAATAATTTTTTACTGTCGCAAATTTTAAGTGCGCCAGGGATTGCCTTTTCTATAGTAAATTATTCAAAAAATAATTTTTTACTGTCGCAAATTTTAAATACGCCAGGGATTGCCTTTTCTATAGTAAATTTTGCAAAAAAATAATTTTCTACTGTCGCAAATTTTAATTACGCCAGGGATTGCCTTTTCTATAGTAAATTATTCAAAAAATAATTTTCTACTGTCGCAAGTTTTAATTACGCCAGGGATTGCCTTTTCTATAGTAAATTTCTCACAAATTAATTTTTTACTGTCGCAAATTTTAAATACGCCAGGGATTGCCTTTTCTATAGTAAATTATTCAAAAAATAATTTTTTACTGTCGCAAATTTCAAACCCGCCAGGGATTGCCTTTTCTATAGTAAATTATTCAAAAAATAATTTTTTACTGTCGCAAATTTCAAATCCGCCAGGGATTGCCTTTTCTATAGTAAATTTCTCACAAATTAATTTTTTACTGTCGCAAATTTTAAGTGCGCCAGGGATTGCCTTTTCTATAGTAAATTATTCGTAAAATAATTTTTTACTGTCGCAAATTTTAATTGCGCCAGGGATTGCTTTTTCTACAGTAAATTTTTCAAAATATTAATTTTTTACTGTCGCAAATTTTAAATACGCCAGGGATTGCCTTTTCTATAGTAAATTATTCAAAAAATAATTTTCTACTGTCGCAAATTGTAATTGCGCCAGGGTTTGCCTTTTCGATAGTAAATTATTCAAAAAATAATTTTCTACTGTCGCAAATTTTAACTACGCCAGGGACTATAGTAAATTATTCAAAAAATAATTTTTTACTGTCGCGAATTTTAAGTGCGCCAGGGATTGCCTTTTCTATAGTAAATTATTCAAAAAATAATTTTTTACTGTAGCAAATTTTAATTACGCCAGGGATTGCCTTTTCTATAGTAAATTATTCAAAAAATAATTTTTTACTGTCGCAAATTTTAAATACGCCACGGATTGCCTTTTCTATAATAAATTTTGCAAAAAAATAATTTTCTACTGTCGCAAATTTTAATTACGCCAGGGATTACCTTTTCTATAGTAAATTATTCAAAAAATAATTTTCTACTGTCGCAAATTTTAAATACGCCAGGGATTGCCTTTTCTATAGTAAATTATTCAAAAAATAATTTTTTACTGTCGCAAATTTTAAATATCCCAGGGATTGCCTTTTCTATAGTAAATTATTCAAAAAATAATTTTCTACTGTCGCAAATTTTAATTACGCCAGGGATTGCCTTTTCTATAGTAAATTATTCAAAAAATAATTTTTTACTGTCGCAAATTTTAAATACGCCAGGGAGGATTGCCTTTTCTATAGTAAATTATTCAAAAAATAATTTTCTACTGTCACAAATTTTAATTGCGCCAGGGATTGCCTTTTCTATAGTAAAGTATTCAAAAAATAATTTTATACTGTCGCAAATTTTAAGTGCGCCAGGGATTGCCTTTTCTATAGTAAATTATTCAAAAAATAATTTTTTACTGTCGCAAATTTTAATTACGCAAGGGATTGCCTTTTCTATAGTAAATTATTCAAAAAATAATTTTTTACTGTCGCAAATTTTAAATACGCCAGGGATTGCCTTTTCTATAGTAAATTTTGCAAAAAAATAATTTTTTACTGTCGCAAATTTTAAATATCCCAGGGATTGCCTTTTCTATAGTAAATTTCTCACAAATTAATTTTTTACTGTCGCAAATTTTAAATACGCCAGGGATTGCCTTTTCTATAGTAAATTATACAAAAAATAATTTTTTACTGTCGCAAATTTTAATTACGCCAGGGATTGCCTTTTCTATAGTAAATTATTCAAAAAATAATTTTCTACTGTCGCAAATTTTAATTACGCCAGGGATTGCCTTTTCTATAGTAAATTATTCAAAAAATAATTTTCTACTGTCGCAAATTTTAATTACGCCAGGGATTGCCTTTTCTATAGTAAATTATTCAAAAAATAATTTTCTACTGTCGCAAATTTTAACTACGCCAGGGATTGCCTTTTCTATAGTAAATTATTCAAAAAATAATTTTTTACTGTCGCAAATTTTAAGTGCGCCAGGGATTGCCTTTTCTATAGTAAATTATTCAAAAAATAATTTTTTACTGTAGCAAATTTTAATTACGCCAGGGATTGCCTTTTCTATAGTAAATTATTCAAAAAATAATTTTTTACTGTCGCAAATTTTAAATACGCCAGGGATTGCCTTTTCTATAGTAAATTTTGCAAAAAAATAATTTTCTACTGTCGCAAATTTTAATTACGCCAGGGATTGCCTTTTCTATAGTAAATTATTCAAAAAATAATTTTCTACTGTCGCAAATTTTAAATACGCCAGGGATTGCCTTTTCTATAGTAAATTATTCAAAAAATAATTTTTTACTGTCGCAAATTTTAAATATCCCAGGGATTGCCTTTTCTATAGTAAATTATTCAAAAAATAATTTTCTACTGTCGCAAATTTTAATTACGCCAGGGATTGCCTTTTCTATAGTAAATTATTCAAAAAATAATTTTTTACTGTCGCAAATTTTAAGTGCGCCAGGGATTGCCTTTTCTATAGTAAATTATTCAAAAAATAATTTTTTACTGACGCAAATTTTAATTACGCCAGGGATTGCCTTTTCTATAGTAAATTATTCAAAAAATAATTTTCTACTGTCGCAAATTTTAATTGCGCCAGGGATTGCCTTTTTTATAGTAAATTATTCAAAAAATAATTTTTTACTGTCGCAAATTTTAAGTGCGCCAGGGATTGCCTTTTCTATAGTAAATTATTCAAAAAATAATTTTTTACTGTCGCAAATTTTAAATACGCCAGGGATTGCCTTTTCTATAGTAAATTTTGCAAAAAAATAATTTTCTACTGTCGCAAATTTTAATTACGCCAGGGATTGCCTTTTCTATAGTAAATTATTCAAAAAATAATTTTCTACTGTCGCAAGTTTTAATTACGCCAGGGATTGCCTTATCTATAGTAAATTTCTCACAAATTAATTTTTTACTGTCGCAAATTTTAAATACGCCAGGGATTGCCTTTTCTATAGTAAATTATTCAAAAAATAATTTTTTACTGTCGCAAATTTCAAATCCGCCAGGGATTGCCTTTTCTATAGTAAATTATTCAAAAAATTATTTTTTACTGTCGCAAATTTCAAATCCGCCAGGGATTGCCTTTTCTATAGTAAATTTCTCACAAATTAATTTTTTACTGTCGCAAATTTTAAGTGCGCCAGGGATTGCCTTTTCTATAGTAAATTATTCGTAAAATAATTTTTTACTGTCGCAAATTTTAATTGCGCCAGGGATTGCTTTTTCTACAGTAAATTTTTCAAAATATTAATTTTTTACTGTCGCAAATTTTAAATACGCCAGGGATTGCCTTTTCTATAGTAAATTATTCAAAAAATAATTTTCTACTGTCGCAAATTGTAATTGCGCCAGGGATTGCCTTTTCGATAGTAAATTATTCAAAAAATAATTTTCTACTGTCGCAAATTTTAACTACGCCAGGGACTATAGTAAATTATTCAAAAAATAATTTTTTACTGTCGCGAATTTTAAGTGCGCCAGGGATTGCCTTTTCTATAGTAAATTATTCAAAAAATAATTTTTTACTGTAGCAAATTTTAATTACGCCAGGGATTGCCTTTTCTATAGTAAATTATTCAAAAAATAATTTTTTACTGTCGCAAATTTTAAATACGCCACGGATTGCCTTTTCTATAATAAATTTTGCAAAAAAATAATTTTCTACTGTCGCAAATTTTAATTACGCCAGGGATTACCTTTTCTATAGTAAATTATTCAAAAAATAATTTTCTACTGTCGCAAATTTTAAATACGCCAGGGATTGCCTTTTCTATAGTAAATTATTCAAAAAATAATTTTTTACTGTCGCAAATTTTAAATATCCCAGGGATTGCCTTTTTTATAGTAAATTATTCAAAAAATAATTTTCTACTGTCGCAAATTTTAATTACGCCAGGGATTGCCTTTTCTATAGTAAATTATTCAAAAAATAATTTTTTACTGTCGCAAATTTTAAATACGCCAGGGAGGATTGCCTTTTCTATAGTAAATTATTCAAAAAATAATTTTCTACTGTCACAAATTTTAATTGCGCCAGGGATTGCCTTTTCTATAGTAAATTATCCAAAAAATAATTTTATACTGTCGCAAATTTTAAGTGCGCCAGGGATTGCCTTTTCTATAGTAAATTATTCAAAAAATAATTTTTTACTGTCGCAAATTTTAATTACGCCAGGGATTGCCTTTTCTATAGTAAATTATTCAAAAAATAATTTTTTACTGTCGCAAATTTTAAATACGCCAGGGATTGCCTTTTCTATAGTAAATTTTGCAAAAAAATAATTTTTTACTGTCGCAAATTTTAGATATCCCAGGGATTGCCTTTTCTATAGTAAATTTCTCACAAATTAATTTTTTACTGTCGCAAATTTTAAATACGCCAGGGATTGCCTATTCTATAGTAAATTATACAAAAAATAATTTTTTACTGTCGCAAATTTTAATTACGCCAGGGATTGCCTTTTCTATAGTAAATTATTCAAAAAATAATTTTCTACTGTCGCAAATTTTAATTACGCCAGGGATTGCCTTTTCTATAGTAAATTATTCAAAAAATAATTTTCTACTGTCGCAAATTTTAATTACGCCAGGGATTGCCTTTTCTATAGTAAATTATTCAAAAAATAATTTTTTACTGTCGCAAATTTTAAATACGCCAGGGATTGCCTTTTCTGTAGTAAATTATTCAAAAAATAATTTTTTACTGTCGCAAATTTTAAATATCCCAGGGATTGCCTTTTCTATAGTAAATTTCTCACAAATTAATTTTTTACTGCCGCAAATTTTAAGTGCGCCAGGGATTGCCTTTTCTATAGTAAATTATTCAAAAAATAATTTTTTACTGTCGCAAATTTTAAATACGCCAGGGATTGCTTTTCTATAGTAAATTTTGCAAAAAAATAATTTTTTACTGTCGCAAATTTTAAATATCCCAGGGATTGCCCTTTCTATAGTAAATTTCTCACAAATTAATTTTTTACTGTCGCAAATTTTAAATACGCCAGGGATTGCCTTTTCTATAGTAAATTATTCAAAAAATAATTTTTTACTGTCGCAAATTTTAAATACGCCAGGGATTGCCTTTTCTCTAGTAAATTATTCAAAAAATAATTTTATACTGTCGCAAATTTTAATTACGCCAGGGATTGCCTTTTCTATAGTAAATTATTCAAAAAATAATTTTTTACTGTCGCAAATTTTAAATACGCCAGGGATTGCCTTTTCTATAGTAAATTATTCAAAAAATAATTTTCTACTGTCGCAAATTTTAATTACGCCAGGGATTGCCTTTTCTATAGTAAATTATTCAAAAAATAATTTTCTACTGTCGCAAATTGTAATTGCGCCAGGGATTGCCTTTTCTATAGTAAATTATTCAAAAAATAATTTTTTACTGTCGCAAATTTTAATTACGCCAGGGATTGCCTTTTCTATAGTAAATTATTCAAAAAATAATTTTTTACTGTCGCAAATTTTAAGTGCGCCAGGGATTGCCTTTTCTATAGTAAATTATTCAAAAAATAATTTTTTACTGTCGCAAATTTTAATTACTCCAGGGATTGCCTTTTCTGTAGTAAATTATTCAAAAAATAATTTTCTACTGTCGCAAATTGTAATTGCGCCAGGGATTGCCTTTTCTATAGTAAATTATTCAAAAAATAATTTTTTACTGTCGCAAATTTTAATTACGCCAGGGATTGCCTTTTCTATAGTAAATTATTCAAAAAATAATTTTATACTGTCGCAAATTTTAATTACGCCAGGGATTGCCTCATCTATAGTAAATTATTCAAAAAATAATTTTTTACTGTCGCAAATTTTAAATACGCCAGGGATTGCCTTTTCTATAGTAAATTATTCAAAAAATAATTTTCTACTGTCGCAAATTTTAATTACGCCAGGGATTGCCTTTTCTATAGTAAATTATTCAAAAAATAATTTTCTACTGTCGCAAATTGTAATTGCGCCAGGGATTGCCTTTTCTATAGTAAATTATTCAAAAAAGAATTTTTTACTGTCGCAAATTTTAATTACGCCAGGGATTGTTTTTTCTATAGTAAATTATTCAATAAATAATCTTATACTGTCGCAAATTTTAATTACGCCAGGGATGGCCTTTTCTATAGTAAATTATTCAAAAAATAATTTTTTACTGTCGCAAATTTTAATTACGCCAGGGATTGCCTTTTCTATAGTAAATTATTCAAAAAATAATTTTTTACTGTCGCAAATTTTAAATACGCCAGGGATTGCCTTTTCTATAGTAAATTATTCAAAAAATAATTTTTTACTGTCGCAAATTTTAAATATCCCAGGGATTGCCTTTTCTATAGTAAATTTCTCACAAATTAATTTTTTACTGTCGCAAATTTTAAATACGCCAGGGATTGCCTTTTCTATAGTAAATTATTCAAAAAATAATTTTTTACTGTCGCAAATTTCAAATCCGCCAGGGATTGCCTTTTCTTTAGTAAATTATTCAAAAAATAATTTTTTACTAACGCAAGTTTTAATTGCGCCAGGGATTGCCTTTTCTACAGTAAATTTTTCAAAATATTAATTTTTTACTGTCGCAAATTTTAAATACGCCAGGGATTGCCTTTTCTATAGTAAATTATTCAAAAAATAATTTTCTACTGTCGCAAATTTTAAATACCCCAGGGATTGCCTTTTCTATAGTAAATTTTGCAAAAAATAATTTTCTACTTTCGCAAATTTTAATTACGCCAGGGATTGCCTCTTCTATAGTAAATTTTGCAAAAAAATAATTTTTTACTGTCGCAAATTTTAAATATCCCAGGGATTGCCTTTTCTATAGTAAATTATTCAAAAAATAATTTTTTACTGTCGCAAATTTTAAATACGCCAGGGATTGCCTTTTCTATAGTAAATTATTCAAAAAAATAATTTTTTACTGTCGCAAATTTTAAGTGCGCCAGGGATTGCCTTTTCTATAGTAAATTATTCAAAAAATAATTTTCAACTGTCGCAAATTTTAATTACGCCAGGGATTGCCTTTTCTATAGTAAATTATTCAAAAAATAATTTTATACTGTCGCAATTTTTAAGTGCGCCAGGGATTGCCTTTTCTATAGTAAATTTTGCAAAAATAATTTTTTACTGTCGCAAATTTTAATTGCGCCAGGGATTGCCTTTTCTACAGTAAATTATTCAAAAAATAATTTTCTACTGTCGCAAATTTTAATTACGCCAGTTATTGCCTTTTCTATAGTAAATTATTCAAAAAATAATTTTCAACTGTCGCAAATTTTAATTACGCCAGGGATTGCCTTTTCTATAGTAAATTATTCAAAAAATAATTTTCAACTGTCGCAAATTTTAATTACGCCAGGGATTGCCTTTTCTATAGTAAATTTTGCAAAAAAATAATTTTTTACTGTCGCAAATTTTAAATATCCCAGGGATTGCCTTTTCTATAGTAAATTATTCAAAAAATAATTTTTTACTGTCGCAAATTTTAAGTGCGCCAGGGATTGCCTTTTCTATAGTAAATTATTCAAAAAATAATTTTTTACTGTCGCAAATTTTAAATACGCCAGGGATTGCCTTTTCTATAGTAAATTTTGCAAAAAAAATAATTTTCTACTGTCGCAAATTTTAATTACGCCAGGGATTGCCTTTTCTATAGTAAATTATTCAAAAAATAATTTTCTACTGTCGCAAATTTTAATTACGCCAGGGATTGCCTTTTCTACAGTAAATTATTCAAAAAATAATTTTTTACTATCGCAAGTTTTAATTGCGAAAGGGATTGCCTTTTCTAAAGTAAATTTTGCAAAAAATAATTTTTTACTGTCGCAAATTTTAAATATCCCAGGGATTGCCTTTTCTATAGTAAACTTTTCAAAAAATAATTTTCTACTGTCGCAAATTTTAAATACGCCAGGGATTGCCTTTTCTATAGTAAATTATTCAAAAAATAATTTTTTACTGTCGCAAATTTTAAATATCCCAGGGACTGCCTTTTCTATAGTAAACTTTTCAAAAAATAATTTTCTACTGTCGCAAATTTTAAATACGCCAGGGATTGCCTTTTCTATAGTAAATTATTCAAAAAATAATTTTATACTGTCGCAAATTTTAAATACGCCAGGGATTGCCTTTTCTATAGTAAATTATTCAAAAAATAATTTTTTACTGTCGCAAATTTTAATTACGCCAGGGATTGCCATTTCTATAGTAAATTATTCAAAAAATAATTTTCTACTGTCGCAAATTTTAATTGCGCCAGGGATTGCCTTTTCTATAGTAAATTATTCAAAAAATAATTTTCTTCTGTCGCAAATTTTAATTGCGCCAGGGATTGCCTTTTCTATAGTAAATTATTCAAAAAATAATTTTTTACTGTCGCAAATTTTAAATACGCCAGGGATTGCCTTTTCTATAGTAAATTTTGCAAAAAAATAATTTTTTACTGTCGCAAATTTTAAATATCCCAGGGATTGCCTTTTCTATAGTAAATTTCTCACAAATTAATTTTTTACTGTCGCAAATTTTAAATACGCCAGGGATTGCCTTTTCTATAGTAAATTATTCAAAAAATAATTTTCTACTGTCGCAAATTTTAATTACGCCAGGGATTGCCTTTTCTATAGTAAATTATTCAAAAAATAATTTTCTACTGTCGCAAATTTTAATTACGCCAGGGATTGCCTTTTCTATAGTAAATTATTCAAAAAATAATTTTCTACTGTCGCAAATTGTAATTGCGCCAGGGATTGCCTTTTCTATAGTAAATTATTCAAGAAATAATTTTTTACTGTCGCAAATTTTAAATATCCCAGGGATTGCCTTTTCTATAGTAAATTTCTCACAAATTAATTTTTTACTGTCGCAAATTTTAAATACGCCAGGGATTGCATTTTTATAGTAAATTATTCAAAAAATAATTTTCTACTGTCGCAAATTTTAAATATCCCAGGGATTGCCTTTTCTACAGTAAATTTCTCACAAATTAATTTTTTACTGTCGCAAATTTTAAGTGCGCCAGGGATTGCCTTTTCTATAGTAAATTATTCAAAGAATAATTTTCTACTGTCGCAAATTTTAATTACGCCAGGGATTGCCTTTTCTATAGTAAATTATTCAAAAAATAATTTTCTACTCTCGCTAATTGTAATTGCGCCAGGGATTGCCTTTTCTATAGTAAATTATTCAAAAGATAATTTTTTACTGTCGCAAATTTTAATTACGCCAGGGATTGCCTTTTCTATAGTAAATTTCTCACAAATTAATTTTTTACTGTCGCAAATTTTAAACGCCAGGGATTGCCTTTTCTATAGTAAATTATTCAAAAAATAATTTTTTACTGTCGCAAATTTCAAATCCGCCAGGGATTGCCTTTTCTATAGTAAATTATTCAAAAAATAATTTTTTACTGTCGCAAATTTCAAATCCGCCAGGGATTGCCTTTTCTATAGTAAATTTCTCACAAATTAATTTTTTACTGTCGCAAATTTTAAGTGCGCCAGGGATTGCCTTTTCTATAGTAAATTATTCAAAAAATAATTTTTTATTGTCGCAAATTTTAATTGCGCCAGGGATTGCCTTTTCTACAGTAAATTTTTCAAAATATTAATTTTTTACTGTCGCAAATTTTAAATACGCCAGGGATTGCCTTTTCTATAGTAAATTATTCAAAAAATAATTTTCTACTGTCGCAAATTGTAATTGCGGCAGGGATTGCCTTTTCTATAGTAAATTATTCAAAAAATAATTTTTTACTGTCGCAAATTTTAAATATCCCAGGGATTGCCTTTTCTATAGTAAATTTCTCACAAATTAATTTTTTACTGTCGCAAATTTTAAATACGCCAGGGATTGCCTTTTCTATAGTAAATTATTCAAAAAATAATTTTCTATTGTCGCAAATTTTAAATATCCCAGGGATTGCCTTTTCTATAGTAAATTTCTCAGAAATTAATTTTTTACTGTCGCAAATTTTAAGTGCGCCAGGGATTGCCTTTTCTATAGTAAATTATTCAAAGAATAATTTTCTACTGTCGCAAATTTTAATTACGCCAGGGATTGCCTTTTCTATAGTAAATTATTCAAAAAATAATTTTCTACTCTCGCTAATTGTAATTGCGCCAGGGATTGCCTTTTCTATAGTAAATTATTCAAAAGATAATTTTTTACTTTCGCAAATTTTAATTACGCCAGGGATTGCCTTTTCTATAGTAAATTTCTCACAAATTAATTTTTTACTGTCGCAAATTTTAAATACGCCAGGGATTGCCTTTTCTATAGTAAATTATTCAAAAAATAATTTTTTACTGTCGCAAATTTCAAATCCGCCAGGGATTGCCTTTTCTATAGTAAATTATTAAAAAATAATTTTTTACTGTCGCAAATTTCAATATCCGCCAGGGATTGCCTTTTCTATAGTAAATTTCTCACAAATTAATTTTTTACTGTCGCAAATTTTAAGTGCGCCAGGGATTGCCTTTTCTATAGTAAATTATTCAAAAAATAATTTTTTACTGTCGCAAATTTTAATGGCGCCAGGGATTGCCTTTTCTACAGTAAATTTTTCAAAATATTAATTTTTTACTGTCGCAAATTTTAAATACGCCAGGGATTGCCTTTTCTATAGTAAATTATTCAAAAAATAATTTTCTACTGTCGCAAATTGCAATTGCGCCAGGGATTGCCTTTTCTATAGTAAATTATTCAAAAAATAATTTTCTACTGTCGCAAATTTTAACTACGCCAGGGATTGCCTTTTCTATAGTAAATTATTCAAAAAATAATTTTTTACTGTCGCAAATTTTAAGTGCGCCAGGGATTGCCTTTTCTATAGTAAATTATTCAAAAAATAATTTTTTACTGTAGCAAATTTTAATTACGCCTGGGATTGCCTTTTCTATAGTAAATTATTCAAAAAATAATTTTTTACTGTCGCAAATTTTAAATACGCCAGGGATTGCCTTTTCTATAGTAAATTTTGGAAAAAAATAATTTTCTACTGTCGCAAATTTTAATTACGCCAGGGATTGCCTTTTCTATAGTAAATTATTCAAAAAATAATTTTCTACTGTCGCAAATTTTAAATACGCCAGGGATTGCCTTTTCTATAGTAAATTATTCAAAAAATAATTTTTTACTGTCGCAAATTTTAAATATCCCAGGGATTGCCTTTTCTATAGTAAATTATTCAAAAAATAATTTTCTACTGTCGCAAATTTTAATTACGCCAGGGATTGCCTTTTCTATAGTAAATTATTCAAAAAATAATTTTTTACTGTCGCAAATTTTAAGTGCGCCAGGGATTGCCTTTTCTATAGTAAATTATTCAAAAAATAATTTTTTACTGTCGCAAATTTTAATTACGCCAGGGATTGCCTTTTCTATAGTAAATTATTCAAAAAATAATTTTTTACTGTCGCAAATTTTAAGTGCGCCAGGGATTGCCTTTTCTATAGTAAATTATTCAAAAAATAATTTTTTACTGTCGCAAATTGTAATTGCGGCAGGGATTGCCTTTTCTATAGTAAATTATTCAAAAAAAAATTTTTTACTGTCGCAAATTTTAAATATCCCAGGGATTGCCTTTTCTATAGTAAATTTCTCACAAATTAATTTTTTACTGTCGCAAATTTTAAATACGCCAGGGATTGCCTTTTCTATAGTAAATTATTCAAAAAATAATTTTCTACTGTCGCAAATTTTAAATATCCCAGGGATTGCCTTTTCTATAGTAAATTTCTCAGAAATTAATTTTTTACTGTCGCAAATTTTAAGTGCGCCAGGGATTGCCTTTTCTATAGTAAATTATTCAAAGAATAATTTTCTACTGTCGCAAATTTTAATTACGCCAGGGATTGCCTTTTCTATAGTAAATTATTCAAAAAATAATTTTCTACTCTCGCTAATTGTAATTGCGCCAGGGATTGCCTTTTCTATAGTAAATTATTCAAAAGATAATTTTTTACTTTCGCAAATTTTAATTACGCCAGGGATTGCCTTTTCTATAGTAAATTTCTCACAAATTAATTTTTTACTGTCGCAAATTTTAAATACGCCAGGGATTGCCTTTTCTATAGTAAATTATTCAAAAAATAATTTTTTACTGTCGCAAATTTCAAATCCGCCAGGGATTGCCTTTTCTATAGTAAATTATTAAAAAATAATTTTTTACTGTCGCAAATTTCAAATCCGCCAGGGATTGCCTTTTCTATAGTAAATTTCTCACAAATTAATTTTTTACTGTCGCAAATTTTAAGTGCGCCAGGGATTGCCTTTTCTATAGTAAATTATTCAAAAAATAATTTTTTACTGTCGCAAATTTTAATTGCGCCAGGGATTGCCTTTTCTACAGTAAATTTTTCAAAATATTAATTTTTTACTGTCGCAAATTTTAAATACGCCAGGGATTGCCTTTTCTATAGTAAATTATTCAAAAAATAATTTTCTACTGTCGCAAATTGTAATTGCGCCAGGGATTGCCTTTTCTATAGTAAATTATTCAAAAAATAATTTTCTACTGTCGCAAATTTTAACTACGCCAGGGATTGCCTTTTCTATAGTAAATTATTCAAAAAATAATTTTTTACTGTCGCAAATTTTAAGTGCGCCAGGGATTGCCTTTTCTATAGTAAATTATTCAAAAAATAATTTTTTACTGTAGCAAATTTTAATTACGCCTGGGATTGCCTTTTCTATAGTAAATTATTCAAAAAATAATTTTTTACTGTCGCAAATTTTAAATACGCCAGGGATTGCCTTTTCTATAGTAAATTTTGCAAAAAAATAATTTTCTACTGTCGCAAATTTTAATTACGCCAGGGATTGCCTTTTCTATAGTAAATTATTCAAAAAATAATTTTCTACTGTCGCAAATTTTAAATACGCCAGGGATTGCCTTTTCTATAGTAAATTATTCAAAAAATAATTTTTTACTGTCGCAAATTTTAAATATCCCAGGGATTGCCTTTTCTATAGTAAATTATTCAAAAAATAATTTTCTACTGTCGCAAATTTTAATTACGCCAGGGATTGCCTTTTCTATAGTAAATTATTCAAAAAATAATTTTTTACTGTCGCAAATTTTAAGTGCGCCAGGGATTGCCTTTTCTATAGTAAATTATTCAAAAAATAATTTTTTACTGTCGCAAATTTTAATTACGCCAGGGATTGCCTTTTCTATAGTAAATTATTCAAAAAATAATTTTCTACTGTCGCAAATTTTAATTGCGCCAGGGATTGCCTTTTCTATAGTAAATTATTCAAAAAATAATTTTTTACTGTCGCAAATTTTAAGTGCGCCAGGGATTGCCTTTTCTATAGTAAATTATTCAAAAAATAATTTTTTACTGTCGCAAATTTTAAATACGCCAGGGATTGCCTTTTCTATAGTAAATTATTCAAAAAATTATTTTCTACTGTCGCAAATTGCAATTGCGCCAGGGATTGCCTTTTCTATAGTAAATTATTCAAAAAATAATTTTATACTGTCGCAAATTTTAAGTGCGCCAGGGATTGCCTTGTCTATAGTAAATTATTCAAAAAATAATTTTTTACTGTCGCAAATTTTAATTACGCCAGGGATTGCCTTTTCTATAGTAAATTATTCAAAAAATAATTTTTTACTGTCGCAAATTTTAAATAAGACAGGGATTGCCTTTTCTATAGTAAATTTTGCAAAAAAATAATTTTTTACTGTCGCAAATTTTAAATATCCCAGGGATTGCCTTTTCTATAGTAAATTTCTCACAAATTAATTTTTTACTGTCGCAAATTTTAAATACGCCAGGGATTGCCTTTTCTATAGTAAATTATTCAAAAAATAATTTTTTACTGTCGCAAATTTTAATTACGCCAGGGATTGCCTTTTCTATAGTAAATTATTCAAAAAATAATTTTCTACTGTCGCAAATTTTAATTACGCCAGGGATTGCCTTTTCTATAGTAAATTATTCAAAAAATAATTTTCTACTGTCGCAAATTTTAATTACGCCAGGGATTGCCTTTTCTATAGTAAATTATTCAAAAAATAATTTTTTACTGTCGCAAATTTTAAATACGCCAGGGATTGCCTTTTCTATAGTAAATTATTCAAAAAATAATTTTTTACTGTCGCAAATTTTAAATATCCCAGGGATTGCCTTTTCTATAGTAAATTTCTCACAAATTAATTTTTTACTGCCGCAAATTTTAAATATCCCAGGGATTGCCTTTTCTATAGTAAATTATTCAAAAAATAATTTTCTACTGTCGCAAATTTTAATTACGCCAGGGATTGCCTTTGCTATAGTAAATTATTCAAAAAATAATTTTTTACTGTCGCAAATTTTAAGTGCGCCAGGGATTGCCTTTTCTATAGTAAATTATTCAAAAAATAATTTTTTACTGTCGCAAATTTTAATTACGCCAGGGATTGCCTTTTCTATAGTAAATTATTCAAAAAATAATTTTCTACTGTCGCAAATTTTAATTGCGCCAGGGATTGCCTTTTCTATAGTAAATTATTCAAAAAATAATTTTTTACTGTCGCAAATTTTAAGTGCGCCAGGGATTGCCTTTTCTATAGTAAATTATTCAAAAAATAATTTTTTACTGTCGCAAATTTTAAATACGCCAGGGATTGCCTTTTCTATAGTAAATTATTCAAAAAATAATTTTCTACTGTCGCAAATTGCAATTGCGCCAGGGATTGCCTTTTCTATAGTAAATTATTCAAAAAATAATTTTATACTGTCGCAAATTTTAAGTGCGCCAGGGATTGCCTTGTCTATAGTAAATTATTCAAAAAATAATTTTTTACTGTCGCAAATTTTAACTACGCCAGGGATTGCCTTTTCTATAGTAAATTATTCAAAAAATAATTTTTTACTGTCGCAAATTTTAAATAAGCCAGGGATTGCCTTTTCTATAGTAAATTTTGCAAAAAAATAATTTTTTACTGTCGCAAATTTTAAATATCCCAGGGATTGCCTTTTCTATAGTAAATTTCTCACAAATTAATTTTTTACTGTCGCAAATTTTAAATACGCCAGGTATTGCCTTTTCTATAGTAAATTATTCAAAAAATAATTTTTTACTGTCGCAAATTTTAATTACGCCAGGGATTGCCTTTTCTATAGTAAATTATTCAAAAAATAATTTTCTACTGTCGCAAATTTTAATTACGCCAGGGATTGCCTTTTCTATAGTAAATTATTCAAAAAATAATTTTCTACTGTCGCAAATTTTAATTACGCCAGGGATTGCCTTTTCTATAGTAAATTATTCAAAAAATAATTTTTTACTGTCGCAAATTTTAAATACGCCAGGGATTGCCTTTTCTATAGTAAATTATTCAAAAAATAATTTTTTACTGTCGCAAATTTTAAATATCCAGGGATTGCCTTTTCTATAGTAAATTTCTCACAAATTAATTTTTTACTGCCGCAAATTTTAAGTGCGCCAGGGATTGCCTTTTCTATAGTAAATTATTCAAAAAATAATTTTTTACTGTCGCAAATTTTAAATACGCCAGGGATTGCTTTTCTATAGTAAATTTTGCAAAAAAATAATTGTTTACTGTCGCAAATTTTAAATATCCCAGGGATTTCCCTTTCTATAGTAAATTTCTCACAAATTAATTTTTTACTGTCGCAAATTTTAAATACGCCAGGGATTGCCTTTTCTATAGTAAATTATTCAAAAAATAATTTTTTACTGTCGCAAATTTTAAATGCGCCAGGGATTGCCTTTTCTATAGTAAATTATTCAAAAAATAATTTTTTACTGTCGCAAATTTTAAATATCCCAGGGATTGCCTTTTCTATAGTAAATTTCTCACAAATTAATTTTTTACTGTCGCAAATTTTAAGTGCGCCAGGGATTGCCTTTTCTATAGTAAATTATTCAAAAAATAATTTTTTACTGTCGCAAATTTTAATTGCGCCAGGGATTGCCTTTTCTACAGTAAATTTTTCAAAATATTAATTTTTTACTGTCGCAAATTTTAAATACGCCAGGGATTGCCTTTTCTATAGTAAATTATTCAAAAAATAATTTTTTACTGTCGCAAATTTTAAATACGCCAGGGATTGCCTTTTCTATAGTAAATTATTCAAAAAATAATTTTCTACTGTCGCAAATTTTAATTACGCCAGGGATTGCCTTTTCTATAGTAAATTATTCAAAAATAATTTTATATTGTCGCAAATTGTAATTGCGCCAGGGATTGCCTTTTCTATAGTAAATTATTCAAAAAATAATTTTTTACTGACGCAAATTTTAATTACGCCAGGGATTGCCTTTTCTCTAGTAAATTATTCAAAAAATAATTTTATACTGTCGCAAATTTTAATTACGCCAGGGATTGCCTTTTCTATAGTAAATTATTCAAAAAATAATTTTTTACTGTCGCAAATTTTAAATACGCCAGGAATTGCCTTTTCTATAGTAAATTATTCAAAAAATAATTTTCTACTGTCGCAAATTTTAATTACGCCAGGGATTGCCTTTTCTATAGTAAATTATTCAAAAAATAATTTTCTACTGTCGCAAATTGTAATTGCGCCAGGGATTGCCTTTTCTATAGTAAATTATTCAAAAAATAATTTTTTACTGTCGCAAATTTTAATTACGCCAGGGATTGCCTTTTCTATAGTAAATGATTCAAAAAATAATTTTATACTGTCGCAAATTTTAATTACGTCAGGGATTGCCTTTTCAATAGTAAATTATTCAAAAAATAATTTTTTACTGTCGCAAATTTTAAGTGCGCCAGGGATTACCTTTTCTATAGTAAATTATTCAAAAAATAATTTTCTACTGTCGCAAATTTTAATTACGCCAGGGATTGCCTTTTTTATAGTAAATTATTCAAAAAATAATTTTCTACTGTCGCAAATTTTAATTACACCAGTGATTGCCTTTTCTATAGTAAATTATTCAAAAAATAATTTTTTACTGTCGCAAATAGTAAATTTTGCAAAAAAATAATTTTTTACTGTCGCAAATTTTAAATATCCCAGGAATTGCCTTTTCTATAGTAAATTTCTCACAAATTAATTTTTTACTGTCGCAAATTTTAAATACGCCAGGGATTACCTTTTCTATAGTAAATTATTCAAAAAATAATTTTTTACTGTCGCAAATTTTAAATACGCCAGGGATTGCCTTTTCTATAGTAAATTTTGCAAAAAAATAATTTTTTACTGTCGCAAATTTAAATATCCCAGGGATTGCCTTTTCTATAGTAAATTTCTCACAAATTAATTTTTTACTGTCGCAAATTTTACATACGCCAGGGATTGCCTTTTCTATAGTAAATTATTCAAAAAATAATTTTTTACTGTCGCAAATTTTAATTACGCCAGGGATTGCCTTTTCTATAGTAAATTATTCAAAAAATAACTTTCTACTGTCGCAAATTTTAATTACGCCAGGGATTGCCTTTTCTATAGTAAATTATTCAAAAAATAATTTTCTACTGTCGCAAATTTTAATTACGCCAGGGATTGCCTTTTCTATAGTAAATTATTCAAAAAATAATTTTTTACTGTCGCAAATTTTAAATATGCCAGGGATTGCCTTTTCTATAGTAAATTATTCAAAAAATAATTTTCTACTGTCGCAAATTTTAATTACGCCAGGGATTGCCTTTTCTATAGTAAATTATTCAAAAAATAATTTTTTACTGTCGCAAATTTTAAATACGCCAGGGATTGCCTTTTCTATAGTAAATTATTCAAAAAATAATTTTTTACTGTCGCAAATTTTAAATACGCCAGGGATTGCCTTTTCTATAGTAAATTTTGCAAAAAAATAATTTTTTACTGTCGCAAATTTTAAATATCCCAGGGATTGCCTTTTCTATAGTAAATTTCTCACAAATTAATTTTTTACTGTCGCAAATTTTACATACGCCAGGGATTGCCTTTTCTATAGTAAATTATTCAAAAAATAATTTTTTACTGTCGCAAATTTTAATTACGCCAGGGATTGCCTTTTCTATAGTAAATTATTCAAAAAATAACTTTCTACTGTCGCAAATTTTAATTACGCCAGGGATTGCCTTTTCTATAGTAAATTATTCAAAAAATAATTTTCTACTGTCGCAAATTTTAATTACGCCAGGGATTGCCTTTTCTATAGTAAATTATTCAAAAAATAATTTTTTACTGTCGCAAATTTTAAATATGCCAGGGATTGCCTTTTCTATAGTAAATTATTCAAAAAATAATTTTCTACTGTCGCAAATTTTAATTACGCCAGGGATTGCCTTTTCTATAGTAAATTATTCAAAAAATAATTTTTTACTGTCGCAAATTTTAAATACGCCAGGGATTGCCTTTTCTACAGTAAATTATTCAAAAAATAATTTTTTACTGTCGCAAATTTTAAATACGCCAGGGATTGCCTTTTCTATAGTAAATTTTGCAAAAAAATAATTTTTTACTGTCGCAAATTTTAAATATCCCACGGATTGCATTTCTATAGTAAATTTCTCACAAATTAATTTTTTACTGTCGCAAATTTTAAATACGCCAGGGATTACCTTTTCTATAGTAAATTATTCAAAAAATAATTTTCTACTGTCGCAAATTTTAATTACGCCAGGGATTGCCTTTTCTATAGTAAATTATTCAAAAAATAATTTTTTACTGTCGCAAATTTTAATTACGCCAGGGATTGCCTTTTCTATAGTAAATTATTCAAAAAATAATTTTTTACTGTCGCAAATTTTAAATACGCCAGGGATTGCCTTTTCTATAGTAAATTTTGCAAAAAAATAATTTTTTACTGTCGCAAATTTTAAATATCCCAGGGATTGCCTTTTCTATAGTAAATTTCTCACAAATTAATTTTTTACTGTCGCAAATTTTACATACGCCAGGGATTGCCTTTTCTATAGTAAATTATTCAAAAAATAATTTTTTACTGTCGCAATTTTAATTACGCCAGGGATTGCCTTTTCTATAGTAAATTATTCAAAAAATAATTTTTTACTGTCGCAAATTTTAATTACGCCAGGGATTGCCTTTTCTATAGTAAATTTTGCAAAAAAATAATTTTTTACTGTCGCAAATTTTAATATCCCAGGGATTGCCTTTTCTATATTAAATTTCTCACAAATTAATTTTTTGCTGTCGCAAATTTTACATACGCCAGGGATTGCCTTTTCTATAGTAAATTATTCAAAAAATAATTTTTTACTGTCGCAAATTTTAATTACGCCAGGGATTGCCTTTTCTATAGTAAATTATTCAAAAAATAATTTTCTACTGTCGCAAATTTTAATTACGCCAGGGATTGCCTTTTCTATAGTAAATTATTCAAAAAATAATTTTATACTGTCGCAAATTTTAATTACGCCAGGGATTGCCTTTTCTATAGTAAATTATTCAAAAAATAATTTTATACTGTCGCAAATTTTAATTACGCCAGGGATTGCCTTTTCTATAGTAAATTATTCAAAAAATAATTTTTTACTGTCGCAAATTTTAATTACGCCAGGGATTGCCTTTTCTATAGTAAATTATTCAAAAAATAATTTTTTACTGTCGCAAATTTTAAATACGCCAGGGATTGCTTTTCTATAGTAAATTTTGCAAAAAAATAATTTTTTACTGTCGCAAATTTTAAATATCCCAGGGATTGCCCTTTCTATAGTAAATTTCTCACAAATTAATTTTTTACTGTCGCAAATTTTAAATACGCCAGGGATTGCCTTTTCTATAGTAAATTATTCAAAAAATAATTTTTTACTGTCGCAAATTTTAAATACGCCAGGGATTGCCTTTTCTATAGTAAATTATTCAAAAAATAATTTTTTACTGTCGCAAATTTTAAATATCCCAGGGATTGCCTTTTCTATAGTAAATTTCTCACAAATTAATTTTTTACTGTCCCAAATTTTAAGTGCGCCAGGGATTGCCTTTTCTATAGTAAATTATTCAAAAAATAATTTTTTACTGTCGCAAATTTTAATTGCGCCAGGGATTGCCTTTTCTACAGTAAATTTTTCAAAATATTAATTTTTTACTGTCGCAAATTTTAAATACGCCAGGGATTGCCTTTTCTATAGTAAATTATTCAAAAAATAATTTTTTACTGTCGCAAATTTTAAATACGCCAGGGATTGCCTTTTCTATAGTAAATTATTCAAAAAATAATTTTCTACTGTCGCAAATTTTAATTACGCCAGGGATTGCCTTTTCTATAGTAAATTATTCAAAAAATAATTTTATACTGTCGCAAATTGTAATTGCGCCAGGGATTGCCTTTTCTATTGTAAATTATTCAAAAATAATTTTTTACTGTCGCAAATTTTAATTACGCCAGGGATTGTTTTTTCTATAGTAAATTATTCAAAAAATAATTTTATACTGTCGCAAATTTTAATTACGCCAGGGATTGCCTTTTCTATAGTAAATTATTCAAAAAATAATTTTTTTACTGTCGCAAATTTTAATTACGCCAGGGATTGCCTTTTCTATAGTAAATTATTCAAAAAATAATTTTCTACTGTCGCAAATTTTAAATACGCCAGGGATTGCCTTTTCTATAGTAAATTATTCAAAAAATAATTTTTTACTGTCGCAAATTTTAAGTATCCCAGGGATTGCCTTTTCTATAGTAAATTTCTCACAAATTAATTTTTTACTGTCGCAAATTTTAAATACGCCAGGGATTGCCTTTTCTATAGTAAATTATTCAAAAAATAATTTTTTACTGTCGCAAATTTCAAATCCGCCAGGGATTGCCTTTTCTATAGTAAATTATTCAAAAAATAATTTTTTACTATCGCAAGTTTTAATTGCGCCATGGATTGCCTTTTCTACAGTAAATTTTTCAAAATATTAATTTTTTTCTGTCGCAAATTTTAAATACGCCAGGGATTGCCTTTTCTATAGTAAATTATTCAAAAAATAATTTTTTACTGTCGCAAATTTTAAATATCCCAGGGATTGCCTTTTCTATAGTAAATTTCTCACAAATTAATTTTTTGCTGTCGCAAATTTTACATACGCCAGGGATTGCCTTTTCTATAGTAAATTATTCAAAAAATAATTTTTTACTGTCGCAAATTTTAATTACGCCAGGGATTGCCTTTTCTATAGTAAATTATTCAAAAAATAATTTTCTACTGTCGCAAATTTTAATTACGCCAGGGATTGCCTTTTCTATAGTAAATTATTCAAAAAATAATTTTATACTGTCGCAAATTTTAATTACGCCAGGGATTGCCTTTTCTATAGTAAATTATTCAAAAAATAATTTTATACTGTCGCAAATTTTAATTACGCCAGGGATTGCCTTTTCTATAGTAAATTATTCAAAAAATAATTTTTTACTGTCGCAAATTTTAATTACGCCAGGGATTGCCTTTTCTATAGTAAATTATTCAAAAAATAATTTTTTACTGTCGCAAATTTTAAATACGCCAGGGATTGCTTTTCTATAGTAAATTTTGCAAAAAAATAATTTTTTACTGTCGCAAATTTTAAATATCCCAGGGATTGCCCTTTCTATAGTAAATTTCTCACAAATTAATTTTTTACTGTCGCAAATTTTAAATACGCCAGGGATTGCCTTTTCTATAGTAAATTATTCAAAAAATAATTTTTTTACTGTCGCAAATTTTAAATACGCCAGGGATTGCCTTTTCTATAGTAAATTATTCAAAAAATAATTTTTTACTGTCGCAAATTTTAAATATCCCAGGGATTGCCTTTTCTATAGTAAATTTCTCACAAATTAATTTTTTACTGTCCCAAATTTTAAGTGCGCCAGGGATTGCCTTTTCTATAGTAAATTATTCAAAAAATAATTTTTTACTGTCGCAAATTTTAATTGCGCCAGGGATTGCCTTTTCTACAGTAAATTTTTCAAAATATTAATTTTTTA